>VDFB02267288.1:0-65965 GCA_007258455.2 Sequoia sempervirens
TACATTAATTTCAATTTATGCATTAGCATCCTCAAAGAAATGCCTTCATTATGTTACAAAATACCCTAGGAAACCCAAAATCCTCCAACATGGTCATTACAAAGGATCACTCAATTCTGTCATATGCTTTCTCAAAATCAAGGAGAAGAATTCCAACCTTTTGAATGTGTCTCTTTTCCCAATTGAGTGCCTTCTATTTTTTGGGGGGGATTAAATGTTTGCAAAATCCCAGAGCCATCTTGCATTAAGGCTTGCCATCCTCAATAGTAAAGAGCTTCTTATAAAATTCTACAAAGATCCCTTTTATTTCTTCTTCCCCATGGAACCAATTATCATTGTCATCAATTAGCCCCATAGACTCCACAAAAATTTTGGTTTTCAACATACTGAATAAGTACTTAGTACCTTTATCCCCATCTTTAACCCAATTCAGTATTGCCCTTACTCTAGCACCTTGTGCTCTTTTCACCTGAAACCTTCTAAGCTTTTATTTAATGGCTTTAACCCTATTAACCAATTCCTCATTATCTTTGTCCATTTGGATTTTAGATTCAACTTCCCATAGCTCATCATTCATAGAACATTCCAACTTTCTACAGTCAATTGCAACCTTCTTACCCACTATTTTCAGTAGCATTTTCAAATTGGAGGTAAGCTTATTCCATGAGTCAATGGTTGAGGGATTGGAAAACATGGCTTTGTTAATTACCCTCAGGGTCCTTACCCCATCAATGTAGTCTTGATTATCCAACAAGGAGGTATTCAACTTGAATAGGCCCTCTATCCTACCTTTTGTAGAAACCTTGCCCACCTTGCAAATTATATTTGTTTCAACTAGATAGTGGTCAAGCAGGGTCAATGGCTCCACTTGAACACAAATGGTATCCTTGCTAGTTTCAAAGATAAATAAATCCTCATGTGCATAAAACCTATCCAATTTATAGTACACCCTCTTTTTGTCATTTTGATTGTTACACCACGTATACCAAATGCTTTTATTATCTTGTTTTTTCCTTCCAATGGGTCAAAGAGATTCAAAGGCTTTTTTAGTCTATTCCAATAGAATTTCTCATTACCTTTCCACCCCCAAGGGTAACTTCCAACATTATCCTCTTTACACTCTACCATATTAAAATCCCCATAAAAAATCCATGGCGTCTTGGGTAGGTTGCTAACACCCCATCTCTAGAAATTAATGCTTTCCCTATAATCATTTGGGACATAGATTGAGCATGCACCTAATTTTGGCCTCCTTTTTCAAATGAAACCCAACAACACCTATTACAGGGGAGCAACCATTGTGTATAATTAAGGGCCTCCATTTTGGCCCAATAAACACAACAATAGCACCCTTCCCTTTTTGGTGATTTGTGGTAAAGGCAACAACTTGTTTCCAACTAAACCTCAAGGCATTATGCAATTGAAAGTCAACTGCCTTCACTTCTTGCAGAAGGAGACAATCCAAATATTTTTTCTTGGTACAAAAGGACCTCAAGACATACTTCCTATCAAGGGATTCTCAACCCCTTATGTTCCAACTAATATAGTTTAACTTCATTTATCAGATGCTAATTGTGGGTTCCTCTAATTCTTATATAACATGTCAAAACATGAGGGGACTCCCTCCCCTTTACCCTTTTTACCAAGTTTTTGTGAGCTAATAGTTCTACTCACTTCTTTCCTCTTTTTACTTTCATCATCCTTAGGATGGTTTTTCTTCCTTGGTTTGGGGTCACTACTTACTTCTTGAAACAATGGATTCAAGTAGTTAACATTCCTATTTTCCTTCTTATATTATTCATCATATGGAATCCCATCTAAGTCCATAGAATTGCTAGCCTCAAGTCTCTCCAAGTTCTTCTTTTTAATTTTCTCTTTTAACCTATCAAGTACTAATTCTTGTGAATTCTTCTTCTTGCTTTCCAAGGCTTTCCCCCCTCCAAGAGTCCTTTTAGTAAGGTTCCCTTGTACAATTTCACTCACCTTTTGCATTTCAAGGTTTTCTTTCGGGGGGGACTTAGTTTCATTATCAACCTTAGGTTTTGATAGGTTTATTAAATCATTGTTATCTTATGTTTGGCTTATATTAGCATGCATATTGTCCTCAGAGGAAGTCTTGGACTCTGTATCAAAACTTCCTCCATCTTGTGGATTTAGGATTTCAGTATTATTTATAAGTTCAAAGTTTTCACAATCCTCCCCGAAGGATTTTTGTACATGATGACTATTGAAAGCATCCCTATAAGGTCTGCTATTATTATTATTTTTGTTTATTAACCATGGGCAATCTCTTTTTTGATGTCCATCAATTTTGCAAAGAAAACAAGAGTTCAAGCCTCCTAGGGCTTCCAATTCACATTTATACATTTTCCTTCAAATTCAAACTTTATGGCATCTAGTATTTGGACCCTAGTGTTAAATGAGACCAATATTCTAGCATCCAAGTGTGGAAAAGTAGCCCTAGTGTTTTCAATTTGCAAAAATTTCCCAACTAATTTAAAAATTTGAGGCAAAATATACCACATCTATGACTAGACATTATTGACATTAACCCATCTTGGTACCGAACAAAACATGATTTTATTTTGGGTCACCTCAAGTGACCAATCAACAACCCTAAACAAGGATTTACCAATATTCCAAAAATATTTTTCAAGAACCCTTTTCTACATATTGTTACTCTTAAAAAAGATTACAAAAAAGCCTCTTTGTATCATTTTATAGTACCTAATGTGAATACCTAACTTCTTTCCCCACATAGAATTAAGCTAGTTATAAAAAAATTGAGCAGGAAGGTTATCAACATTCATACAAGCAAGAAACACAATAGTATTCTTTAATCTATTTTCTTCTTTTTTAATAGCATTAATCATTTCCTCATTGGGGCTAAGCCTTAGAACCCTAGGCGGCAACGGGTCCTTACCTCTTTCATTTATGTCTCTTTCCCTACCTCCTTTTGCAAGCTTGACCCCTCCACTGTAGTCTTTGAATCCCACATTGAAGCCAACTTTTGGATTTGGTGCTTTCAGTTCTTCTAATTATAGAGCTTCTTTGAATGTTTTATAATATTCATATTTACTATTATTGACTTCCCCACCTTTAGTCATAGAATCCACTTCCATACATCCTCACATAGATGCAATAATCACATATGTGTGAGAAGGAAACCAAGACCCTAGGAAGTACTGACCCACCCAGACTCACATGAACCCTAATTTTAAAAATCAGATAAAAAATAACTCTAAGACCTATGACCAACACACACAACACCAAAACGATGACAATCAAGGATGAATGACACAAAATATTGTTTGTAGAAAGAATGAAGAGCACCAAACCAAAGGTGACATGGGGCTCGCAAAAGAAAACACAAGGAAGATGTCTTTTCATCTCCCTCACACACAACCAGAGTCCTCTCCCTCTACCCCCTTCCTCCTCTTTTAACCAATGGATAAGGCTTTATAGGCTCCCATTAAAATTTTGGAATACACAATGTTTGGATATTATCAATAGGAGTCTAGGAGAGTTAAAAGAGATAGATGTCAAATCTCATGGTGTTTACACTTTTCTAAATAGAAAGATATTTTGATATACCTCTACTAAAGAAGGTTATTCTATCTATAGGTAGAGAGGTCTATTAGCAATAAATAGACTATAATTTTTTTCTATCATTGTTGTTGAAAAATGAGGTGTTTTCTTAGCTTAATACTCTGTAAAACTTTAATATTGTTGATCTAAGTAAGATTTTTCTTTGTTACATATATTCTTTGTGGGTGATTATCTTGATTAATCCATTTTACTATTGTAGAATGTAGATAGAAGTTGATAGAAGAACTAGATAGGATATTAGAAAGATTACACAAGATGTAACGTGGAGAAACCCTTTCGGAAAAAACTCCACCAAAAATTATTCTATTATTCAATCTTTGCAATACAATAGCTCCAATTATTGCTTGAGAATGCTTCTTTTTTCTTTACCAATCTTCTTCACACCTGAAATAACAATTATGAAAACCCTCTTCAACTTGAATGAGATAAAGAGGCTATAAGCAATCTTGTAATCTCCAAAAGATGACAATTACAATGCCAAAGCTCAATCCCTAGAAAAGGTATGCCATTTGCTTCAAGTTGAGTTATTCTATGAAGACTAAAGCTTACAACATGTGCTTCATGCATTTGGGCATCCCAAACTGAAGCTACAACTCATCCTTCACTTTGGTGATAATTCCAAAGCTCATCCTCAACGATGGCACCCAAAAGTAATCCTACTTAACTAAGCCTTCATAAATATCTTATCATGCAAGAGAGGTAAATCCAAGAAAGCATCTTGGGTGGCCAAGTTGGATCCAAGTGATTTCTAGTTAACTGAAACATTTACTCAATACCATTCATGTAAGAATGAGCATCCCCTATTAACTGGAGGTAGTCCCTATTATCTATCATACAACTCAAGTTATTAGCCATGCATTCCAAGTTAACTGAAGTTAACTAACATACAATTGAAACTAACTAAAGACAACTAAACCATAACTAAATCTAAACTGAATTGAATTGAACTAAACTAAACTAAACTAAACTGATTCTAAACTAAACTAAATTGAACTGATGTGAACTAAATTGAACTTCATGCATGCAAACATCAAACCCTAACTCCTAGGATCTTTACATGCATTCAGAAGTGTTATCTCTTACTTTGAATAGTTAACTGAACTTAAGGTGAGTGTCACCTTACCATGTGGGTGCCCCATGTGCCCCTATTATTTAGGAACTCACTATGGATTCCCTCACATACTCCTTACATTTAGAATTAATTACAAATTTCAATAATCATGATTATTTCATCAAATTTTAATCTCATCCTAATCTTAGTGTTGTTGAACATATTCCAAGAATCTAGGAGATACATGAAATAATTAATGTTAAGGATTTGCAATTAAATGGCATCCTATTTCCAACAATTGTTTTTCATATTATAAAATTGTTCTTGTAGCATATTAATGTGTTATCAAACCTAGATTCTTAAATTAGGTCCAAAGGAAAGGGAAAAAATGTAGTTTATGCTAAGGTGTGGTATCTTAAACAATTTTTGACTCTAAGGTGGGAGTTCATTAAACTGACGAATCATGAATAGTTTCGTACATCTCAATAGTTGGAAACAACCTAGGGAGACTTCATGAAATCTAAGAGAAAGGCTTTGTCTATGCCCTTGGACCAAGTTTTGGTGGATGGAGTAGGCTTTGGTAATGTTTCAACAAGCTCAAATAATGAGGTACAAAGTTTGGAGTGCTTCTTTGGAAACTCAAAGAGATTTTTCTCAATCAAATCTTTGGAAGGGGTTCATGAATCTCTTAAGTAGGTGAAGGTGAGGATAGAAGCAAAAAATTAAAAAAAAAAAGAGGACTTGAAAATTAGATTTTGAAGTAATGCAAGTAAAAGCTAAAGTATATGTGGAAGAAGGTACACATACAACATTGTATAGATTCCTTATAGGTAACAATAAAGAGCAAAGGGGTAAGTGTCATGTACAACAACAATGAATGGTATATTGTTAAATGTAAGGGGATTAAATGCCACTAACAAAAAAATGACTAATTAAAACCAACTCTTGAAGCTAAAATTGGATTTTTTTCTTCTATGAGAAACTAAGCTAGCATTAGATAACTTCTCTAATTTAACAAATATTTAAGTTGTCACTAGTAAGGGATTGTAGTGGAGGTTAGAAAAGATTTGAGGGATTTTCGCATTTCATGGAAACCATCTCACTAGTGGTGAACTTAGTGGAAAGTTCCTATAATTGGGTTTGTTGTGCTTTTAAGTCACATATAACTAAATCTTGAGTTAAATCATAATAAATTTCTATAGGCCTAATAGTATCATAATAAATACTAGGGGTGAGAGATGAATGTGATTATCTCATGAAGAATTAGACTTGGAAGTTGTATCATTTTTCTAAGGCATGATAACACAATATTGTGTCCCACCTTTTGACAAATTGGGATCACTAAAATCAATTTTTTTAGTATTCATCAAAATTTATCAATTATGAAAAATAAGTTGTCAATAATTTAAGGACAATGTAGACTAATGGTTTGTGGCATTTTCTATTTTATTCAATTTATAGTTTTTCTAATTAAAAAATATATTTCTATCATATATTTTTAGTTTTCAATATGTTTTTATTGCATGACATTTTATTGTAACACATAACTTGAATCATAACTATAACTTTTCATGATTTATCTGACATATATCATTAACTCCAATATCGAGTGCACAATTTATTTTGGTATTTTTTATTAAATATTTAATTTATTATATTTTTATTGCTAATAAGAGAAATCCATACCTATATTTTTCCATAACATATTTCACTTTGCATTATATTAGAATTATTATTTTTCATTGAAACAAGGACATCAATATAGAATATAAAGTAAAAAAATTAATATTTTTTTGACATAATTTGCTATTTTTCCTAATATCTCAAATATGTATCATTATTTTTTCGTAATGGATCTATGTTGACTAGAAAATTTTAAAAAATATACTATTAAAAATACATATTTTTTAAGAAGGTAAAATTGAGGGCTACATTCCCTAAAATTTCATGTTCACATTATTTCATTTGACCCCCCAAAGCATGATATGAACTATATTTCTATTACATGTGGATAGAACCATAAAATTTTACCCTTGATTCCCCACATATTCCCCACATTAGGGGTTAGATATAACCCCCATGCTTAGTGAAACCTAATGTGTTTTTAGGAATTTTTTAGGGTTGGTCCACTAGGGGAACACAACAACATGCTCTTGGTCTATTAAGGTTAAAAACATCATTAGTTATATGTGAGTCTAGAAAACAAATTTCATCTCTAAAGGTGAAGTGGAGAAGTGGCCAAGGAGTAATTTTAGATTGAGGGAATCGATAATAATGAGAGATTTTCTCTAGTTGATTGACTTATCATGGTGAGAACTATGCAATTACAACAAAGTACAAATAGTAGGTGCAATAGTTGGACATGAATAGTGCACTCCATGATGATTTGAAGGAAAAGGTCTTTATGAAGCATCTTTTATATTTTGTGAAAGAAGGTGAGGATCCCCTAGCATGTCAATTGAAAAAGTCTTTTTATAGGTTGAAACAAGAATTTCTTGTTTCGAATAAAAATATTGATCAATTATTAAAGGAATTGGGATTTAAACACCATGTTAAGGAGACAAAATTATATGTGAAGAACACCAATTACAACATTATTATCATTGTTTCATATGCTTATGGTTTTATTTTAATATGGATATAATTGTTGCATAAGGTAATTAAATTTCCAAGTTTATGCACATGAAAGATATTATTGTAAAAAAAGAGAGTTTGCATATATGCACACACATTTTATGACATCAAACTCCATGCCATTGAAAATGAATTCAATGAAGATGGATACCTTGGTTGGATAAATGGGGATTCCTTGGGGCTTCTTTCATTCCTCTGTTCACTCCACCCTTGTGATAGTTATAGTAGATCCCATACTAGCATTGAATCCTAAAGGAGTTAAGCCTAGAGGGCACCCACATTAATACTTAAGAAAATAACCTCCCTATCTACTAACAAGAGTTGGGGACCCAACATGTATACATCATATTCATTTGTAGAGACTTAATTTTAGATAGAATCTTTCAGGGAAAATATAGAGGATTTGAGAACAAGCCTAGTTTTGAGAGGCAAGGAGAGAGGGTTTGAATTGTCCCTTTCCCTTCGAGAAAGGAAGGGCATTGCCCGTACTCATTCATTATAAAATAGAGAGAATAGTTTTTTTTTGTGCAAATCCAAGTTATTGTTCAACTTTTACATTGTGTTGTATGATTGTTGTATATGTGTATATTAAAATTTGTATGCTAAATGTCCATAGTAAAAAAATCATTGTGTAATGTCTCAACCAATTATTTCAAGATAAATATTTATATTTAATATAAACCTTCAAAATTAATGTAAAATGTGATATTAAATTCACTTCCAAACTTTATTATAAAGTTTGAAAGCATCCACAATTGGTTTTCCACAATCATCCTAGAATAAAATCAATCAATGCTTGCACACAAGTCACATAATTTATCACAATGTTGGGACTAATATATTGATAAAATATATAGAAAATTACTAGAAATGGCATGATATATAAATACAAATATGGAAATTTGCTTTGCTTGCTATAGTTTCTCCCCCCAAAAATTTATAAGAAAAACAACAAAAAAATAATGCTAAAACACACATTTCACCACAAAGCTAGAGCTGAATAAAATGGATATGATGAATAGAAATATAATTTTCTAAATTATAAATAACAATAATATAACTGATATACATATTTGCAACAAATCCCTCTAAATGTTGGAGTTCATTTCTTCATAAAATCTACAAATAACACATTGAAAGATACTAGAAAATACAAACAATTATTGAAGTGCAAATGCAACCTTACTGTGATATTTCTCTCAAGAAATGAAAGGGATTTCTTCCTATAATATCAACATCCAATGGGTTTATTCTTAGATGGATGAATGAAGACAAGTGCTCAAACAATTTTGGAAAACTAAAATTGAATATCAATAATGAGCAATTCCCTGCCAACAAATAGATGGATGAAAGTCAACTTGGGTGCCCAAATCCCAATGCCCCACTCCTAGAAAACAAACTAAAATAATACTTTCAATAACTTCCCTCCAATGATTCTCACCTTCCATGTTTGTTGCAAGATTTCTAGCTACAATTAGTCAATAACCCCTCATATACAAGTTGTCACAAAAAAATCAAAGAATTTGCTAATAATAGGATGCCACATGTTCTTCGAGGTTAAAAATCCCCTCACAATAAATCCCATGCCCCATTTTGGGATGCCAACACCAACAATTAATACAATATATTTATTATTTAATTTGGCCCTAAACATATAAAATAAATCTTTTGTGGGTCCAAAATAATAATGTTAAATAAAATTATTTCCCTTTCTCCTCTTCTAAGACCATATAAAATATTGGAATGAGTATTATGTCAACAAAAAAATTAATTGAAAATGGGACATGACACACTAGGCCTCAATTCCATGTATCTCAAATGAGACGACACTTTGGGGTAGTTGTCTTTGGCAAGTTGGTGCTTAGTGTAAATAAATGTGAAAGTGATCAACAAGTTTGGAAATAGGAATATTTCTTTCAAGTTTTTGGTCCAAGTATGCCTAATATATATTGAATAATTTCATTATGGATTATTATAATGTTTCCAAAACACCTTGCATGTTGGAGTACATTTGATAAAGGAGTGGTACAAATGAAGTTGATGCTATAAATTATCAATTTTTTTATAGGTAGTTTTCTCTTTCTTACCCACACATGTCTAGACATTGTATTTGTTGTTGAAATGACAACTAAGTTTATGTAGAAGTCATAAAATAGTCACTTTAAAGTGAAAAGAGGATTCTAAGATAAACAAAGGGAAACTTAGACTTAAGTTCAATAAGAGTGGGGATTATATTTTGTAGGGCTATATATATATATATATATATATATATATATAGATTTGGTACTCGAGTTGGATAGTATGATATATGCTTATGGTTATGTCTTCATGTTGGGTGGAGAACTTGTGTCATAATCTTCCAAGAGAAGGAAGGTGTTACATAGTACATAAGGTCCTTGAAAACTACATGTTTAGACAGATTTAATGAGGACAATATACTTGCTAGATTATTTCAACAAAGCTTGAGTGGCTATGCACTTAGTTGGTTTTATTCTTTACCTCAGTCTTCAATTCCTTATTTTAGAGATTTAGCAAGTGATTTTGTTGAAAAATTTCACCATAACATTGAGCTTCAGATAACTAATGCTCACTTAGCATAATGTAGACAAATGGAACATGAGAACACCATGAGCTATGTGTTTAAGTTTCAAGTTATGGTTTCACATTATTGGATAGTGCGCTTCACAACTTATTCATTAACGTCTTGCTTCCACCACGTTTAGAAAAAAGTGATTTTTGATCTTATCATTCATTTTAATAATTATATGCTAGTGTATGCAAAGTGAGTGTGCTTTATTAGAAAAATATTTTTTACATCATAATTTATCTAGCACTCCTCATTACCAAGATTTTCTATTAAATCCAAATATATAAAATGCATGCACTAAGGGCAGATCTAATGTCAATCATAATGATGATCCTTAGGTGCATATCAAACCAAAATAATTTAGAGAGCTCACTAGTTTTCAAGATACTCAAAATGTCACATTGAAACAACTTTGATAACCAAAATTTATCACTTTACCTCTTGTCAAGCTAACTGATTTATCTAAGTATATCTCACTCCATTTCAAGGCTATATAATTTTGTGATTATCACTACATACATGGATGTATTATGGATAGGTTTATCACTCTAATACATAAAAACCAAGATCTTATCAAAAAAAAGGTGATGCAAGTTGATAATATTAATGATAAAGAAAATACATCTTTAACAATTTCACATAATGAGTCTAATCAAAATGGATGGGGATCCTTTTGATGCTAGTGAAAATGAATATATTAGCTTCAACGATACTTCTAATGTTACACACGACATCCCACACATTAACATTACAAACAAATATATCAAATAAAATGAACATAAAGGAAAAATACATAAACAAACACTCACTAATGCATCTCAAATACAAGGAAATGAAAGCCAAGCCATGTCATCTAAGCTAATTATTTGAAAGAACATATCACATTTGACACCACTATATCACTTTTGTTCATGAAGAAATAATTCATGACCATAAATCATCCTTTATGCAACATGCTATTATAATAGATAGTCCCATGTGGTTTGTTGCTTCAAATATTATATATTTTGGTCCCATTAATATTGACCCACCTAAATTTATAACTTTATTGGTTAATCTCTTTCATTTATATTACACGTTATATTTCTATGTGATTTTTATGCTTTCATTTGATATTTCCATTTAGGGGGAAATGTATTATTGTAAGTTAAATGATTCTATTCTTGGTAAAAGTGTAGGGGGCATCTTTTCATCCATATCCTCATATACAATGATCACACACATGAGTAAGTACAACTTAGGTATACCTTTCTCACTTAGCTTTTACTTTTATATGTCATACTTTGTTGTGCACCTTGTTTTAGTTATAACATTATTTTCCCTCTCAATTTATGCATACTCTTTTGTATTAAAAACAAATACGGGGCATATTTTTATTGATTTATTTATTTTTATACAAATTTTATAGGTTGAGAACCCACATTTGATCTAGCAAATTAGTCTCCTAAAAAGACTTGTATCCTTTATGACACTCTTATTTTACTTATTTTTATTTTGATATGCATGCACACTTAGTTTTGCAAACACAACAAAGTAGAGCCAAAAGGTGCATACCCAAACATTTTTCACTCTTGTTTTATGCCATTTTTGTGTGGACAACTTTAGTACATGCTAGGTAGTAAAATTTTGAGCTTTTTTGGAGCATGTATTGGCCCATGACCAATTTAACATTTTGATATGGTCTATTTTTGTATTCAAAACACCTTTTGTCTCATTATCTAACACATTCTCCACCTTAGATAAAACCACATTGCTATTTTACTCCTTAGATATAATCGCATGTGTGATCCCATCCACCTTTTATAAATTTCAAATTTCTTACACTTCATGATCAACACTTTTTGATATGGTTGTTGCCTATTGGCATGTGCTCAAAATGTTCAAATTTCATATCTAGGGTGTGAATTTTAAGAAGTCACCCTTAGGTCATTTTAACAACATGCATTCTACATAGAGAGGACAACATATTCATAATTTACCTTTGATATCTTGTAGATTTGCAACGTTGTCTAGCTACACCAACACTCAACATCCAACACCACTATCGCTTTTTCTTTCTACCATTAACTTGGTTTTGGGGCTCAAGGCATAGAGGGAGAATTAACATACTTTCACACCCTAGCTTAGCAAGCTCCTTGATGTTCTTTAACACCAAGTGATTGACGAATCTTCTTTGTAGGTACTAAAGACCCTTTCTACTCAAGACAAGATCATAACTTTTTAGTTCATGATCATACGTTTTTATACATGATCACAATTTTAGAGGCTTGTTCTCGCTATGCAATTTTGTCCTTAGTACTCAACCACTCATATTTTATTCATCTTAGCTTTTGAATCACTAACTTTGTTTGAAATTTTAGTTATTATGCCTTTGCCACAACGCATAACTAAGTATGTTCACATAATAAGTACAAAATCTTGATTGCCTCTAATTTCAATTTAACACATGTTTATTTATTATCTTAATTAGCATTGATTAGTCTAGTTATAAGGCTTAGCTCTTATTTAGATTATTAATCCAATTTTTTTGTAAAGGATCTCTCTCTCTCTCTCTCTCTCTCTCTCTCTCTCTATATATATATATATATATATATATATATATATATATATATATATTGATGATGATTACTTCTTTTTTTTTATCTCGATGATAAATCATTGAAGTGATTTCAAATGTCCATTCAATATCTTCTTAACTTTTCTAAAAGTTTGTTGGAGAAAATAAGTCACTTGATTTGTAATAACAAAAAAACCTTCAAAGAAGTTTTTGTTATAAAATTAGATTGATTGTTTATCAATTGAATAACTTAATGTATACATAGGAAAACTCAAATTCAAATTATAATTTGTGTATGTTAAATAATATAATTATACAACTAAACTAGAAGATCCAAATGCTAAAGTGAAATTCGTGAAGAGCGTTGGAACATATGAACTACACATAAAACTTCGATAAATAGAATACCGAAAATACTTGATGACAAAATAATAATAATAATAATAATAATAGCCCAATAAATTTTTTGAGAGGCTCTTTGTTAAAGAGCAAATATAATTCAAACTATAAAGAAACTCCAAACACCAAAATTTATTAAAAATGAACGACGCCCAAATATTATAAAGCTGAAAAAACCGTTAATCACAAACAAGACTAACTAACCAGATGAGAAGCCAATCAAATTTGGTCTTTCATCAGCAAAAGGCTATGTGGTGGTGTTTAATCAATCAGAGCAGGACACTCGTATGTTCTATCTGATGAAGCAGTTGCCACGTAGGATAATCCTCTATAACCAAATGTATGGTCCGTTTAACCTGTGCCAACCACAAGTCGCCATGTGAGCAATATCAAGGAGAGAGTTTACAATAACAGAAATGAATTGAACGGGAAAGTAGCAAATGCAAGCAATGGCTTCTCAATCCTTGCCTGCTTCATTTCTGTATACCAACAGTCGGAGAAGCTTCGCCTTTAATATCAGTCCACGCAAACCAAACACATCTCGCCCTCACAAATCACGCTCGGGAAACTTTCAGTCATTTGCAGGAAAGTTGGGGGTTGTGTGCTCCTCGAACAACTGTCGATTGCAGGAGCCACGCGACGGGTTCGAGTCTTCTAGAAGGGAAGCTGCCATCGGATTGTTGGCTGGAGCAGGTATTCCCTCATCCTCATCTGACATTGACTATATGACACTCCACGAGTATTCATCAGAAAGCTTTGCACAGCAAATCCCTTAAATCTTACATTCCTGCAGCTTGTGTGCTACCATTTCAAATAACATAGAGCACAAGTGTTGCTTGTGTCTCTTTAGTTTCTTTTCATTTGTGAGTAACAAGGGAAGGAAGGGTGGTATCCCTTGCCGGGGTTTCATCATTTTCTTAATGCTTGTTATTTATTGGAAGAACAATCAAACTCCGGTTTCAAAGAGTCCGGTAGCTCAGGGCTACCGCAATGGGGTATGCTAATGGAAGCTGTTTTCATTTATCAAGTTTGTTTATTTTACACCTTTTCCAGTCACCCACAGTAAAACGTGTTAAATTAAAAGTGAATATTAATTGCCAACTTTACAAATCATTCCTGACCTTCAGATTCTCGTCAGTATTTGACAAAATGTAAAAGTATTTTTTATTTTAGGAAAAATATTTTTTTTATAAAATAAGATTTACATATTACTTTAAAATAAAAATTATTCAGAGCCTTTTACAAAAAGTGGTGGCATAGAATTAGACTTCGAATCCAGACCAAAGAATCAAACTAAGCATAAAACAGTCTTGAAAAGGCATGAGTCCAAGCAGATGCAACCACAATTATAAAATCATTAGAAAGAACTAAGCAGCTAAAACAATAAATCTTGTAGTAGAAGAGAGATCCTCATTATCAGGTTTGGGTCCCCAGCCAGCATCTGAAAGGATTTGGCTGTCTTAAAGTAGCTTCTGACCAATAATATCCTATGCAGCCTGTTGTTCAATAGACTGAGCATCCATATTTTCTGTAATGTCCCCATTTTGGCCATACACTCTTCTTTGATTCATCAGTCTATTCCGGAACCCGTAGACTGGAATGAGGTGAAATTAGGGTTTCTCGGCTTGGAGTTTTGTGGCATTTCATGTTATTTACTATTTTTAGTAAATGCTAGTTGTGGCAGTTGCAGTTGTCCATTCTTAGTCCTTCTCAGTTGGAGCAGTTGTTATTATATTGGCTTGGTCTTCAGAGAGCTTTATTTGGTGAAAAATATTTAATTAAAGGCATTATGTTTTAATTCACTGTTGACACCCCCTTGGCCTAAGGAGATAACTTAAGTTGTTTTTAAAGTGGGGCCATGAAGGGTACGCCTTCATAAAGAGCTTTATTAATTTTATTAAGAACTTTATTCCTTGAGCAAAAGTGGACGCCACTTTTATATTATTTGAATAAAGTGAAATTCTTGGAGGCTTTTGGGACGCCACTTGAGAAGTTGATTGGTCTTTGGGAATGGGAAAGGTCTCTTGTGTCTTTTGAGCTGCTTCTCAGGCAATTGAAGAGTTTTGGTGAGCTCTTATTTATTGAAGGCTTTTGCTCCAGCATTTCATCCATCAATTACCTTATTGTTATGCTGTCAAAATGACTATGGACATTTTGCTATTGCTTCGAGGATGCTACCTCCTAGCCCCTTCCCAATTTCGTGTTTGAAATACAACACCTAGTTGGAACATTGCTGCTTCTCACATCAGACTAGCAGATTGAGCAACAAAGGTTGAGAATTTTGGAGAATTCTACTGTTTTGAAGTTCCTGGTTTTTACACAGCTGAAGCTGAGTTTTGTTCATAACTTCTGAAGTGAATTTAATTTTGTTCTGGGTACTTTGGCCATGCATTAGTTAACTGAAGGCACCACCTTTCACAAAATTTGGGAATTTATTTCCAAGTATTCAATTTTATCTTGCAAAATCGATTTTTGGTGAAGGCCGTACCATCTTGAGGTACATTGGAATTCGTGCCAAATTAATTGGAGTCTTTTGTGGCTGTTTTGGGATTGCATCTTGGGCGCCAGTCTTCTAGGGAGCTTTTGCAACTTATTTCACGTCATTCGGAGGAGAATTGAGTGAGTTATGAAGATTTCATTGATTCTCTTAGTTGCAGATTGATATTTCCAGTTTCACAGTTTTGTATCAGATTGTAGTAGTTCTGATTTCTGATTTATTATCTGCTGTTAGAAAGTTCTACAAACATTGAAAAACATCTATCAATCTTGTGTTTGAAGATTATTGTAATTTCTAAGTAATTTGCAGCTTATTATTCATTTGTACAAACTGCAAACAGTAGTACTGTTCCAGTTTTTTAATTGCTGCAATTTCTTTCTGTATCATCTCACATAAGTCCCCTGGATGGTTTACCGCCAGTGTGGTTAATTTTATTGTAATAACTTATACCCACTCATAGTGGTGAATCCCCACAGTTCTGTGGATGCCCGCCGCAGCGGATGAATTGCTTTTATTTGTAATCTTTTCCCCCCACTGTTTGGTGGTAGCGTGGAATTGTTTCTCATGGTTGGTTATCCGCCTATTAGTTCATAATTTCAATTTCTAGACTCCGTCATATGTTAGCACCTCGCCCTCAGTGGGATCTTGAGTGCACATTCTTGACGTTGAGTAGTTCTTCTATTCAAGTTCAGTTTCTTCAGTTCAAGTTCAGTATCTTCCATTCAAGTTCAGATTTTGATTTGAGGCTAACGCTAATCCAATCATCTATTGCTGGTTATTTTGTGTTATTCCTTCGAAAAAATTGGTTAGCATATTTCATTTTCATGAGGAAGGGAGATTCATATATATAATTTATGTTTTTTTTAAATGATTAGATTCATTCAAATGTTTTCACTAGTGAAGTTGGGTGTAACGGGCTCAATAGTGTGAAATGTCTCGAGTCATCTTTGCAATTTTTTAAATTATTGTAAATTATCATATTTTTAAACGTGTAATTTATGGTACTTTTTAACTACTTATTGTATTTTTTCAATTGACCGTTTCTTTTCCATACTTATAGTCTACCGTACAAAAGTTTCTCCCTTTATTCTGAAAGAACAATTCACATTAAATAAGCTCCAACGATGACCGCAGACCAGGCTTGCACGGGCTAATCCTTTTCCCTGGATGATTCATCCCCTTCTCATTTTGGTGTGGTGGCTTTTTTCTTTTGATTTGTAATTTGCTGTGAGCTTTTGGATTGTGCTTAACTACCGACCACTTTTTATTGCAACCATTAGAATGTACTCTCTTAATATTTTTTTGTTTAACATGAATTACTGAAGTGTTTCTATAAAAAGTTTAACACTATCTGCAGACCAATTTGATTTGAAGGATGTCAAAATAGTTCTAATGAAATTTCATGCTGAACCTATATTTAAGGTATGTCAAGAAAAAAATGAATGCCTAATTTGTTACAGACGATGGTTACACCACCTACTTGACTATAAGATGTGTGTAAATATTCTATATAGTTAATAAGTAATAACCATGCAAGTGATCATTGTGTGTTCTATTATTTTTGTTTTATATAGTAATTTTTAATACTCTAAAAGTAACAACAAAGAGTTGATATACAGGATATTTGGTTAGCCTTTTGTTCTTTTGGTTTTCTTGATCACTCAATGGCTCCTAGTAGAGGTGGAGGACACCTCCCCTCTTGTTCATTCAGACATACCATAGTTGGATATGGATCTGGACCTTCAATTTGGGAGAAAGAATTCGATGCAGTGATGGTGGCTGCTGACAAAAAGAAGATGAATCTTCTTTGTAGAAGATTTGCTGCATGTATGCCAGCCAAAGATTCCCTAGTTATTAATCTTGATGTGGAGGAATTCAGGAAAAGTGCTTCTACTTTTCAAGGTAGAAATCTGATTTGTAGATTTTTGGCCCCCCAATTCACTTTGGAAGAGCTAGTTTCTTGGGGTAGGAAGAACTAGAAGACTCAAGGAGAATATGAACTTCAATTTTTTGCAAAAGAGTTTTTTATAGCTGTTTTTCCTAATGAATCTGACAGAGATGAAGTTTTGGGGGGAGACCCATATTTCTTTTGAAATATAGGTCTTTTCATAAAGCATTGGCATGTGTAATTTTATTTCTTTGGAGGAAAATCCAATGAGGGCACTTGTTTGGATATGTACGTACACCCTTCCTCAAGGGTTTTGATCCTCCTAGGTCTTTGAGACGATTGCCAAAACTTTAGGGTTGGACATTGATATCTCCAGAGCTTACTATAGGCGTGGTCAATCTGTCTCTTCTCCCCTTCCAAAGAGTATTGCCTTGTGTGTTGGAAATTTTGAATGGTCTCAAGCCTTGGATTCTGTTAGCATTGCTTCTTCAACATTGGTTTATCAGTATTATTTCTCTCCCAATTTCTTTATAAAGTATTATAACTTGCTTTGTAACTAGAGTTGCACCATTGAGAATTACAAGAATCCTCATTTACTTGTTTAGAACTTCATAGATTATACAAAACAACATTTGTCAATGGATAATTTTTAATGCTTTGCTTTCTTTTTCTTAAACTTACCATTTGCACATACAATTAATGCATTACGTATGGTGCTGCAGCTGTAATCCTCTTGTCTTGTGATAAAGCGGAAGCTGCATCAACAAGCAAAAGAGCTGTAAGAATTTCTACGCTGTTTTATTCTTGTTCCCATTTTAGAATCTTTTATCATGTGGCTAGTAATATAAGCAATTTCTTTATGCTAGGGTGGTATCTCAATGGCTATTTCCCTTTTTTCAGCTAAGGGCGCAAAAGATACCTGAAAGCGAGTTCACAACTCTTCCAAATGGGCTCAAGTCAGTATCATATTCCTCTGCACTTCAAGTATCAGTTATGAGAAAAAGTTGTTGGGGAAATAAATGATCATGTTAACTCTTATTTTAGGAGCATTTGGCATAGTTTACTGTGTAGGTTGTATGCTTTAGCATGTGAATTTGAAAGACTTTCCTCACCTTTGTTGTTAACTTTCTGAAGGGGCTAAAATAATTTAATGCCTGAAATATATGTGTAAATTAAAACAATAGTTAGGGTTTATGCATGCTAGAATGATATTTCCAATGCACAATGTAGAAGTATTTGTAGTAATGCTACAAATGAATGAAAATTAACTATTCTACATTTTTTTATGCTAAAAATATTGTAAGAAAAATGATAATTAAATAATACTTAAAGCTAGCTAATAAAAGTTGAAGAAATGCATTATGACAGAGATATCCATAAGAGAAATTTTTAGCAAGAGTAAATATCAGTATCTCATCTCATGAAATGCAGAATATGTGGAATACGAGGCCAAATTCAAGTCTGTGATTTGGATTCCTTAGGTTATTTCAACTTTCTTCATAACTGCTTACAGGTAAAAGGTGGAGTGGAAATCATCATTCAGAATTACATAGGCCTATATCAAAGCAAGTGTTTGGACTTCTTAGATTGTTTTGTCAGAACTGGTTAGGGAAACTGAGGAAGAAGAAATCATCATTCATGATTACATATGCTTATATCCTAATATGATGCAACTATTCACATTGATACTTGTACTTTTGAACAAGCAAGAAAGACTATATTTTGATTATTAAAGGAATTGTACTCATTGTTGTTTTACAATAACAATAACATGCTTCATTCACAAGGTTGAACATTATTTTCCAAATGGGGTCAACGTTTTTCTACCACTCATGGTTGATGGAGTATGCATCAAGCTTTCACCTTGGCTTGAACATGACCATTTCCCTTGTACACTTTTGCTATTAAGGTCACATGGAGATATCTCTCTTTTATACTAGAAAATTTTGGGTTTGATTTGGGGGTCAACTTTTCAAGAATATATAGTCAATTTGGAATAACTAAGAAAAATGACTGTAAAACGAAAGAACTCCTCATCAGTTTTTCAAACATGAGTTTTTGGGATGGCTTCTAATCCATCAAGGTATACTAGGAAAAAATAAACTACATAAATCTGGTATTTTAAACTGTTCTTGTACCATTGGAATGATGAGACAAAGGGGGACATAGTCTGGAAATTCCCTTCTGCAAGTAGCTTTCAGAATGGTTTCAAGTTGAATATAACTGTCTTGGCGATGCCCTCTCTTGAAGGACTCTTGGATAATTAGAGAAAGCTGAAATTTTCTTTGCCAAACCATTTGGCTAACTGCTATTGCTTTCTCATTGAGGTCAAGGTGTATGGCAACATTTGTTGAGGAATTTTCTGCTCTCAGATTAGGAAAATTGAAGGATTTAAACAATACTTAGCTCTCACAATTAAGGCTAAATTAACATGTTGCTATAAAGTAATTGATTCATTTTCCATTGGGGCTCAAGCCTAAGTTCTTTCTTTCCTTGTTATGGGAAGAATGAATGTGCAATTTCACAAGGATTGAGAGAGAATTTGTGTGACACACATTCCAATGTGTGTATTCTGCATTTATTAATGTATGCAGAAGTTATATTGGTAGTTGTAACTTACATTGTGTAACTTCATTAGACATAATTAATGCCCGTGATTACATCATTGTTGTAAGCAATAGATTCATGTGCACATATTAGTCTAAAAATTGTATATTATCTAATAGCTCCCCCCAAATGTCTAAATTGGAGACAACCCCAATTTGTCTCAAAATTTTACAAACTAAATTGAACCAAGAGGTTAAGTCACTAGATCAATAGATTACTTTTGAGATTCGCAATGAAAGAGAGAAATGTCTCCAAGATCAGCCACTTGTAAAATGTGTTGATAATGAACCTCAATGTGCTTGGTGTGAACATGATAAATTAGATCCTTCACCAACTTCAAGATACTCTTATTATAACATAAAAGTGGAGTTGCTAGAGTATGAGGAAGTTGGAGATAACACAAAATTCAACATATGCGTAATGCATCAGAACTGCCACTAACAATTGCTTTGTATTTGAATTCAATAGAAGATAAAACTACAGTGTGCTAAAGCTTTCTCTACCACAAAAGTCAAAACAATTACTAAAAGAAAACGTAGCCAATAGTGGATCTCTAAGTATCAAAAAATTAAAAAAAATTATGTCCTTTGATAAAGAATTCCAAAGTCATGAGTACCTTCGACATATCACAACACACATTTTTGTTGCCTACCAATGATCAAGCTTTCAATTGTGCCAAAAATCAAGAGACAACTAAGAACAAAGCAAAGATCCACTTGTGTGGATGTAAGATTTACTAGGGTGCCCACCAATTGTCAATAGAGTGATTTATCAACTGATGAATCAGCATCATATGTTGACAACTTCAACCCAACCTCCATAGGTGTAGTGGAAGGATTACAATTTATCATGCAAAACCTCTCCAAAAGCTGTGTATCATACTTTGACTTGAGACATGAAAAGGAGATAGTCATGTTGGTAGAATTCTACACCTAGGCAATATTGTCAGAGGCCTAGATTAGTCATGTTGAAATTAGAACATAGATTAGATTTCACTCATTGCAATGTAGTGGACTAGTGGTCTCGTCACTTGTGATGGAAAGATCATCAACATGGACAATGAGAATCCCAATGGCATCACCAAATTTTCTTTAGTCATTTAGGTAAGAAAGACTTCTAAATGTCGAATCTCCAAGATGTTGATAAAATTTTGTGTACTAGGCTCTTGGAACATGCTTAAGCTTGCATAGACTCAAGAAGCTTGCAAACAAGATGTCACTAATAGATACCTTAAATTCTTTAGATAACACCATGCATACCTCATTTTCTAAATCCCTGTTAAAGAAGGTGTTCATCAAATTCATTTGATGCACCTTCTAACCAATTGAGCTAGCATAGAGAGAAGCAATTGAAATTTGATTTCGTTATTGAGAATGGGCATTCACAACAAAATTAATTTTTAACTTATCAAAAGTACCATTAATTTCCCATGTAACTTTGTCCACCCATTTACAACAATGGGCTTTTTACTTGGGGGCAACTTTGCTAATTTCTTGTATGATTCTTTATTGAGGCATCATGCTCAACTTGCATGCTAGTGTTCCACTCAAGTTTTTCCTTAGCTTCTACATATTGTTCTAGTTTAGGCACCTTGAAAGGGTCAAAGATAGAAAAATGATGAACATGGTCATTTGAATCAACAATTTCAATTTGTTTCCCTACTTGTTAGGTCAAACATTAGAGTAGAAAGGTCATTAGCCGATCTTGATTAGTGGAATAGTATCGCTTTGGTCTCTGTTAATGTGTGACTTGAGATTCTTGTGATGCAACCCTATCTTGAGTTGAAAATTATCTATGTTCCACGGTGTTTCGGGGACGAGGACGAGGGGACGATAGGGGACACATTTTGGGATGTCCCCTGGGGGCCATTTTTAGGGGGCGGCAGGGGTCGGTGATATACAAATATATATATATATATATATATATATATATATGAATTTTCAAAATTTATTAATATATTATAGAGAGAGAGAGGGAAAGAGAGAGAAAGATACGTCAATAACTGATAACAACAATATCAATATGTTAATAAATCACAAGAACAGTAGTATAACAACATAATAAATGTCAAGAAAGCATTATAACAGTAGTCTCAAACATCAATAAAACCATGGTTCAAAAGTGACAAAAACAAGAAAACACCAATAGTGCAAATCTCTTAGGTAGAGAACATAGCTTCTTAGCCTTGGATGCTGATGCTTCTCAGTTATTCAAACTACTCTTGACACACAAAGAAAATTACCCTAAAGATGGATCGAGAAGTATGCTTCCTAACATTGTTAACTAAAAATGCAAAGGCATCTTATCCAAAAGAGCTCCAACAAATAGGCATGCAGTGGGGAGACCTCAAATTTCGTAGGCCTATAACATTCTTCAAAGTACTACGGTGGCTTTTGGATAGAAAAGCAAGCTAGAAAGCTATTCACACACTAAAGACACACAAGGAATATAGTAACATGCACAAAAAATATGCAGTACCATACACACAAAATATATGCAAATCTGATACAAACAGAAAATATACAGTAACATACACACAAAATATATGCAAATTTGCATCAAAGAACCATAAAAGCATTAGTTTTTTATGTTATTTTTGCTGCTGAAGTGTCCCCGTCCATTTGGGGACGGCAAGGGACGTCCCTGACATCCCCTAGCCGTCCCCAAATGGACGGGGACGTTTTGGGCCGTTTCCTATTAATTTTCTTGGTTTGGGGACGGCAAGGGATCGTCCCCTTTGCATCCCCTCATCTCGGGGATGGCTGGGGACGGGGACAACCCCTTCTGGGACAGGGGACTCTTCCTCATGTAACATAGAAAATTATAGATCTTTGTTAAAGATGTCTATCATGTAGTACAAGAAAAAACAGAGCCCATATCTTTCAAAGGAACCATAAGGCTAGGTCTTAACTTATCCTTAACAACATGCTCATTAAGGTCACAATCAAAGAAGTTTTTTTTTTTTTTAATATCAACATCTTGACTAACAATGACTTTTTTAGTAGAAATATCAATAAGTCTATATGCTTTAGATTGTTCACCATACCCAACAAAGAAATATTTGAAACTCTTAGAATCTAGTTTACTCCTTTTGTTATCAACAACTAAAACATATGCAATTAAAAAAACATGAAAATGTGTTACCTTATGTTTGAGCCCCAACCAAGATTCTTCAAGAGTCACATCTTGCAAGGATTTGCATGGACTTCCATTTAGGATATATACTATCGTGTTCATTGCTTCACCTCAATATCTATAAGACACAAATCTGCTATGCATCATGTACCAAGCCATCTCTATGATTGTCCATTTCTCCTCTCAATCATATTTTGCTGAGGGGTGTATGGGGTTGCAACTACCTGTAAATGCTTTTGTAATCACAATAGTCCTTGAACCACTTAGAAGTGAACTCTACCCCATTGTCAAATCACAAAGTTTTGATTTGTTCACCTATATAATTCTCAACTAATGCTTTGAATTTGATGAAAGAACTAAAACAATCAGATTTTCTCTTTAGAAAGTAACCTACATTATCTTGGAGAAATCATTAACCAACAAAAAATACTTTGCACCAAGAATTGTGGATTCTTTAAAAGATGGCTTACAAAGACTTTTAGTAATAAGAGTTGTAGCCCCCTTTGAGTGCCACACTCATTTAAGTAGGAAATGGCTTTCATTTTTGTATGCTAGCCAAACATCTTGCACACATATCTTATTTCTCTTGGGTATACGGCAGCTTGTGAATTGTGCTGATATTGCTTAGCTAGGCTAAACATCAAAGATTGAGATGTCCATATCTACCTTGCAATGAAATTCCATCATTTTAATCCACAAATAATACGTGCAAATTAATTGTGACATGATCAACTAGCTTGTGTATTACAACCATTCTCTTGTGCTTAATATATGTCAAAATGCACTTCTTATGATGAAAATCCACAACAATGTTAGGGTTATTCATAAGTTGACTATAGATAATGTCTTATTCATATATAGAACAAATATAACATTTCTAACTATGAATTTTGTGAAATCACTCATCATGATCCTTACACCCTCAATCCCCTCTATTACATGTGATCTATCATCACCCACTAAAACAAATTCTATATAATTAGAATTAATAGTAAATTTGACATACCAAGTGGTGTAGATGAAATGATGTGATGCACTCATGGACAACAATCAAAGAAGCAACAACTAGTTGCATCATTGTTGTCTTTGAAGATTTCATGAAAGCATGCTTCTTGGAGTCTAGCTCCACCCTAATTGCTGCCGCATTAGCTTGAGCCCATGACTTCTTCTAGGATAGGTCATTTTGATGTTTCTAGCATTCTCTTTGGATATGCCCAAATTTATAATGCTATTAACACTTCACTTTGTGTTTGGAATGTGAGTCAAAATTTTCTTGTGGATTTTTCTCTATACTATGTAGTAAGTGCGATCTTAGATTATTTAGATTGAACTCTATTGTTTGGGTGTCTGTTCTTTCTGTAACATATATGAACTAAACTTTATCAAAGGTGAGAGTTTGACTTTATCCAATAGATGCGACTCCACAAAAGTTTCAAATGAAGGTGGCAAACAGTTGATGATCTTAATCCACTTTTTTTGTTAATAGTGGAGAGTTGATCTCTTAGGTTTTTCATCCTAAGATGATGCTCAGAAAGGTACGCACCTTCACTCAATTTTGTGAAAAACAACAGATTTTTCAAATTTAGAATTCTACCTTTTTTAGAGGCTTGATACTTGTTTTTTAAACTCTTCCAAATGTCACTAAGAGAAGTGACATTCTAGACTTCTAGGATTAGGTCATTAGAGACAACGTTTTAACAATAGAAGGGCTTCCTTGTGAAGATTATCAAAGTTAATAAATTTTTTTGCAAGTTTGGATTTTGTTTTGAGATTTATTCTATCACCAGTTTCTATACTTAGCAATGGTCAGTATTTAGCGACTCTAGACATTAAAAATATGGATGGTTAACTTTCAGACGTCAAGAGAAAAGATTTTGATATTGGCCATAACTAAAGTTTTGACCTAGATTTTTCAGACAATCTGCAAAAAAAATTGATAAACACATCAGATAAAGAAAAAGTTTAGACAAACTATGCATAGAATTTAATGGAAGCAAAGCTTTAATACCTATTTCAGATTTCTGGCTAGGTTTTCAATGACTGTCAACCTACTCACTACAAATTTTACCCGTTCTTGTGATTCTGCATAACTAGGATTTCCCACCAGTATTTTTCATTGCCTATGCAAACTACAACCTACTCACTACAACTTTTTCCCTTGCCACTGTTTTGTGATTCTGCATAACTAGGATTCCCACCAGTATTTTTCTTTGCCTATGCAAACTAGGGTTTGGATTCATGCCTCCATTATCATTGCCTATAAAAACTACAGTTTCTACTACTTCATTTTCTATGCTCCGGTGATGCAGTGGTTTTCCTTGTGCTATTGTGTGTATTATGCAAGTTTTGCTTCTTTCTTCCACACTCAGTATGTTTCTAGTTGGCCCTCACTCAGATGTTTTTAGTTGTCCCTGAACACACTTCACTAGGGTTTGTTGTTAATTCTTACTTCAATTGGCCCTTTCAAAACACACCCTTCAATTGACCCTCACACAACTATGATTACACAGTAATTTTACAGTCAGCCCTTCATTCTTCTCTTTCAATTTTTCAATTTTTATAGTCAACTATTTGTCATTGTCTTCAGGTTTTTCTCCTTCACTATCTCTCATATTATTTCCTTCAAACTGGATTTTTTGAGTGCACTCTCATGCATTATTGCTCATCCAGTCATGATTGGCTCTAATACCAAACATTAGAAGAATAAACAAACAAAGCACAAGGATTGAGATACAATATATGGCATAGACTTAAATGAGTGTACTCTGCATTTATTAATGCAAGAGAAAAATGCATTGGCGATTGTAACATACATTATATTAGCTACCTTATTAGACATAATTAATGTGTGTTAATTACATCATCACAAGCAATAAATGCCTATTTGTACATAGTAGTCTAACCATTATATTATATGAATATCTAATACTCACTTTTATCAGAAGGGATTTTTCTTATAATCCTTCTGTTCAACTCATTTAAATCTTCTATTTTTTACCTATGAAATAACTGACGTATTTCCTTTAAAAAGAGGTATGAAATGATTTGACATATCAATGAAATATTTGAATCCAATAGGGAAGGAATTAATCTATAGCTGTTGTACTAGGTTTGATGCTAACCACAAGCAAAGGGGAAAGTGTACTAGGAACATTCAGCTACCAACCAATGAGTGGACCTTCACATTCTATCAATCCAAAGATAGATCTAAGTTAGCACTAGGAATATCATCTCATGATCCTATATTGTGTTAAGGTGATAAATAAAATTGTTTTTTTTGTACTAGAATGTGCATTAAAATCTGTGAGTCATAGGATAAGTGTTGGAAATATGAATGAACAATAACCCACTTGAAGCTGCGCACACTTCAAAGGATCAACCGAGAAAGACACCATCCACATGAACAAGAAAGTGATGCATCATGAGCAAGAAGACAAATTGATCAAATTATGATCTATTAATTTGATATCTAGAATCTCCAAAATATCATGAAATATGAGCTATGAGATGATTTACAACGAATACACACCTTTTTTATATAGGCAAGATGAGAGGAGGCAGGATAACTATCTTGGATGCAAACGTTAAATGCCTAATGCAGAATTTTAAATGCATAAGTGAAATATTAAATACCTAGATAACTAAAAGCTAATTAATGAGACATGGCCCCATTAATACTAGTTTCTAGAATGCCACCTAGGAAACTAACTCCTAAGTAAACTTATTAATGATGTGAATAGGTCCTCACTGGGAACTAGTTAGGAAATAACCCCATTCACACTAACAATAAGGACATTAATGTGATGAAAGTTCCATAGAATTTTAAAGAATCTTGCTATAGAGGTCACGAGGTACAATTATGGCTGTAAAACTGCTATGAGGGGCATCAGAGTTGCCCAAAACAGCAAAGATAAAGAGAAAGAAATTTATGAATACAAGAACTTAGTTGGAAATAAGAAATAACTATTTATAAAAAAGCAACAAGGAAAACTCATGAATCTATGCCAATACAACGCAAGACAATTTTAGAAGCACATCTTGCCTAGACAAACAGCTAAAGTTACTTAGATTGATGTTGATAGCTGGAATTGCTACACGAATAACCACATTACTTAGACATTAGAGTATAATTTTTCTCAATTGAATACATAAAAAAACGAATGAAAAAACTTGCTTAGGGGAAGCTAAAGTAACTGAAGATTGAGCTGGAATTATTAAGACTGGAAACACAATTCTTGTCCCACATGTTCGGAGTCCAGACCCTATTTAGCATTTCACTCAAAGAAGGCTTTCCAAAGAATGAATAGAAAACACCATCATGCCCATGTACAAGTCAATGTTTTACAGTTGATCATTTTCTCATACTCGGGATTGTCACCGAAAATTGTCAACATAACAAGAGCATCTGTTTATTCTTGTGGTGATTTTATGGAGAATAATATTAACATTGTAGTGATAGGAATTTTTTGGAAATGTGTGATAGAAATAGGAGTTCTCTTGATCTTAAAACACAAGCTCATTTTAGAAAGGCTGGCCACAAGAAATATATTGCAACTTTGGAGTTAAACAAAGATTTCCACCATCCTTTACCTCTTTCAGAATATGCATATGTGGTCTGGAAAATACCTTGAAGTGTTGTCTTGCATAAGGATCAATCTTAACGACTGGACCACAATATTACTACTGTTTTCTGCTAACATTTTCAAGAGTCTTCAAACATTCTGCAACATAGCTTGCAAATTTTCTGGATTAGACTACGTAAATTTATTTTCTTCATCAACATTTCAGATCACACTCCATTATCCATCATTAGGATGAAGAAAATAAATTTACATAGTCTAATCCTAAAAATTTGCAAGATATTAGCATGGACTGTGGAAATTACATGTCTCTAATTCTGCAATATATTTGGTCTGATGGGAAATGTTGATTAACAAAAGATCAGGATAGTCAAATCTAGAAAAGCAACTTGATGTATAACATTCTCACAATCTCTTTTGAAAATCACTTTGTTCATAACAGAAGAATTTCCCAATTGTGTTATCTAACTATTTTTGGTTGAAACCAAATCAGCAATGTTGTGATTGGTTCCACTTAACAAGTTAAAGATGGCCGTGTAAAGCAGGTTGAAGTTACCATGTTGCATAACAGAATAGTTTGATATTTATACGATTGTCATGAATGCTTAAAGCATATCCTAATTAAAAATAATTAGATAAGAAGATGACAAAGTTGGATTTATTTCCCATTCAGATTATGCTCTCTTTTCTACTCTTATTTTAGTGAAGGAGTTGTTCATTTTTTGTTATATTTTTATGCCTATGAACTAATGTCATAAAAGCTATACAATGAGCAATGATTTTGAATTCTAGTTTACTTCAGACATAGGTGAGTTTTAATGTTTTCATCTAGTATTTGATAATTTCTCTGTTTTATAGATACTATGATATCAAAATTGGAAGCGGGGCTGAAGCTGTAAAGGGATCACGAGTTGCGGTTTGTTCATAGTTCTTCTTGCAGCCTCTCTTTTAGGTTCGGACATGGTTATCTTGTAAAATAATACTTCAAATCTCTGGATCTGTTTTTTGGTGAAAAATAGAAATCCAGCATTTCTACATACTCTAATACTGTCAATGACCACCTCACTTAGGAATTATTCATGGCATTTCTTGCTTCTCCTGTCTCAGTTGACTTCTTCCACATCTTCTCAATCAGTAAGACAATTCATGATTTTATTTCTAACGAAAGAAAAGATCTTTGAGAAATTTATGCTCTGGAGTTTTATGCTTTTCATCTGAAAAGAGAAGCGCAATTTAGTTTGAATTTTTCACTTTTTCCGTAACTGATATTTTAAATTTATTTCCCCAAAAGAACTATTTTTTATTTTTATTTAATTTCGCAATTTCAAACGGCTAAGTTTAGAGTTCCTACAATCTTTACCCACTTCATTTATGTGTGGATGGTTAGTGTGAAGTGTTTTGAAGTATGGATATTTCAATGTTTTTGTACTAGTTAGGGGGTTACTCTTTTTAGATTAATCCCATTGTGTCTCTTTCTATGTTTTTTCTTGCATTTCCTGCTCTATTGTTTTTGCTCCAATTCTAGGCTTCCCTTTTCCCTAGTTCTTTTCTATTGTACCTGATGTACATTCTAGTCTCTTTGACCTATTCTTAGTCACTCATGGACACTAATATGATTTCTTACCATTCAATTCTTCATGGAAATTTTACATGCTCAATTGCATCCTTATTTTACTTGATGCAATCCTTCAACAACATAATTTTCAGAATCAGGAAAAATTCTTCTGCATCTCTTTAATTTGCTGCATAACAAGAGCAAAGTTGTTTTGCAATCATTAGTTCTCATTCCTTAGATGTCCATTTTCTTCCAATAGTGATTGATAGGCACCATATTGTTACTGCATAAATGTCAATTGAACACAATGTCACACACTTCTAGGAGTGCCATGTTCTAAAGCATTTCATTTTGAAACAACTTTATGCACAAATGGGAGGTGGCAATATCCTCTGATGAACACATCTCTTCTTTGTTTTACCCAACCAATTGTATCTGGTTGAGGGCAAGGTTTCAACCTCTTAATGAGACATCTTCTGAAATTAGGTTCTTTTGATTGCCAGCTCACAACGTTCAAAGATATTCCCTTCACCCACAGTTGTGAGTTGAAGAGGAACTATATATTCTTTAGTTCAAAGGGAAAAACTCGTTTCATGGTGACAATAGCATTGGTATTGATCTCTATTATTTGCTTTCCCTTGTCCAAGATGGGCAGTTGTGTCAATGCTAATGCAAGGGATGGTTTCAAAGATGATGCTGGAGATGGCATCGAGTTTTTTTACCTTAGGAAACACTACTTGTCTAGCATGATATTCTTCATGTGAGTGCCACTTTATTTTGTGGATGTACTTTCTTGTGACCATTTGTGGACTTCTTATTCAAGAAGGCTTCATCAAAGATGTTTCCCATACAACTTACTATCAAAATTGATGTCATTATTGCTTGGATTAGATTCTCTAATACTGTAGTTTAAACTCATTACAAATTGTCCTTGGGCTGTGAGATTAGCAAATGATCAATCTTGTTTCGCATACAATTTGTTGATATGGGGTACTTGGTTTGGGAACAAGTCTATAGGGATTGGACAAGAGATTAAGCCATTTGAAATGCTTTAGAATTCCATTTCACTAGGACTTATAGTTCCCTCTTTCTAATTTGATAATAGCTAGATGCCTATTGATAATCGTGATTGTCTCTTCAAATTAGTCACACTATGGACCAAGCAAGATACTCAACTAGTAAAAGCAATGAACAATCACAAGATCACCCCCCCTAGACAAAAAAAAATTACACAATTATGAAACCCCCTAGAAAATTATGATGATGACACTTTATATATACTGCAATTATAGTTGCCACTTTTCAATTAGTGAAGTGGTTTTGATCTTAGTATATTACGAAAGCCAAATTAGGCCATAGTGATGAAAGTATAATTTTTAGAGAAGATAGAAATAGTTAGACTACACCAAGTATATGAAATCATGCACTTAAAACAATTCGACTTAAAAAGGAGCTTGTATTAGCTTGAACAAACTTTAGAATTTCTCCAAATTAGAATTGCTCAACATGACCTATGAGAATATGCAATTTCTAAAAAAGTAGACACCAAAATTAAGAATCATTTGCACCATTACGAAGCTCTCAAAAAACTAGCCCAATAAAAAAAATGCTCATAAAAGGAGCCAAAATGATCAAAGATTGGAGCCTCTAAAGTTAGGATGCGATTGGTGTCATCCAACGTCACTAACAAAAATTATCCTTGCTAATGGAATATATTAGAAATATTGTTAGTGTTGTGACCTTTTCACACATCGCCCCATCGCTAATGGGGACCCCCAGTTGCCTGCTAGTTTTTAGGGTTCTGTCTCCTTGCAACGGTTACGAGAGATCACTTTGTTAAGAGTTTTAGGTCAGTTTGCCGAGAGTTACCCGAGCCAAGTCAGTAGTTCATGCTTGAATCAGTGCGTAGACGTCATGGAAGCGCTCAGAAGGCCCAAGAGACGAAGATCGACTGTAAATTCGGCCAATTCTGAGACTTCCTATTTTTTAGGAAAAGTTGTTTTTTCGATTTTTCATTTTTTGGCATTTTTGGACCAAACGAGGTTCCCTATTTTTTAGGGTTGCTTTTTTTATTTTTAGAAAGTTTCTATTTTTGGAAAGTTTCTATTTTTAGAAGGGTCCCGAGTTCTGAAAACGCACTCAGAAGTTCGAAAAACTCAATAGAACTCTCAGAAAATCAAAATGAAAAATTTGAAAATTTTTGAAAAATTTGCAAAAAAAGTTCAAAAAGCATGAAAATCAGACCAAAATGTTCAAAAATCTGGAAAAACCAGTTCAAGATCAATCAGATCTGAGGGTGAAATCATAAAAAATTAACTCAAAAATGGTGAAATCTGTGAAAAATGTGCTCAAGTCTGGAAAATTCGCCATAAAGGAAGGATGAAGGAAGGTATATGAAGGTCTGGAAGGTCATGGAATTCGCCCAGCAGCTAAGGAGGATGTCCAAAAAAGTCTTGAAGTCCACCCAGCTCTTAGGAAGCATATCCCTGCATCTTAAAGGAACATCCTTGCATGCTCTAAAGTCCGCCCAAGACCATCCTTGACTCTTATGAAGTCCGCCATGCATCTTGAGGCAACGTCCTTGCAAGCTTTGAAGTCCGCCATCCTTGTCCATGCACCTCATGAAGTCCGCCATCCACTAAAATGCACATCCTAAAGACTTCCAAAGTCCGCCACACTTGTCCAAAGGGGTTATAAAGTCCGCCATCTGCCAAAGAGGGATATCCTAATGCCATCCAAAGTCCGCCCTTGATATACTAAAGACCCCCAAAGTCTGCCATTTACTCTAAAGGACGTCCAAAAGGCCTTAGAAGTCCGCCATATGCTTGAAGACTCGTCCAAAATACTAAGGAAGTCCGCCCTTAAAAGGTGGGACTTGGCTGAAGGTTATGAAAAGTCCGCCTAGACATATAAAGTGGCGAAAAATCAAAAGTTTCTAAGTGTTGATGCCTACCAAGAAGGAAATTTCGAAATCTGCTAAGTGTGAAGGGTGGAAAATCCTTTCCAAAGGGATAAAATGATGAGAATAAAAGCTAAAGTGTTGAGGAAATCCGCCCTAGGAAAGAGGGACATCCATGGTGTCCGTCCAAAAGATCTACAAAGTCCGCCATACACTTGGAAGGAGCTAGCATAGTATCAAAGACATCCATGATCTCGTCCAAGAAGCCAAGGAAGTCCGCCCAAGATGATAAGATGGTAAGATTTTTGGCTAAGTGTTAATGCCAAGTCTAAGAAGAGGTTCGAATATTTGCCTAAGTGAAGAGGCTAAGGAATGAAAAATGAAGACGTTGGCCAAGTATTGTGACACTTTCGAGAGGACAAATGCCAAGATTGAAAGGACATGTGCTAAAGATTATCAGGATGTGGCAAAGAATAAAACGGAATGTGCCCAACTTGATGAAGGAAAAGAGATAAAATTTGCCTAAGTATGGAGAAAATGTCGAGAAATTGTCAACTTTGACCCAAGAAAAATGCGCAAGGCAGGGAGAAAGGAAGGATCGTCCTTGGCCAGAAGGAGGAAGAATATGTCAGACATCAAGGAAATTCGCCTAACGAAGACATTCGGACAAGGATTTTTCCTAGAAAAATTCTACTGAGCAAGGAAATAGTTGACTTTGGCAGAGTGAAATAAGCTTAAAATCTCGCCTCGGCAAAGAAAAATAGGGATCTGGCAATGAAATTCTCGACGGAATGGCTTAAGATTTGGTTTGGCTAGACGAAATCAAGGACGAAATTGGAAAATAAACTCTCAGCCAAGAAAAAATGAAGGAAAATCGAGATAGCCATGGGTCCAAGACGAACGGGTTGGAATTAATTAAAATATTTTAATATTTTAATATTAATTTTCAACTATTTGGAAACTTAAAATACCTTGGACAAAATCAAAATTGCCAGACACGAATCGGACGAAAATAAAGCACGCCAGGCGGAGATGAAGTCCGACAAAAAGAAAATTAAATTCACCATGAATTTAATTAAAATATTTAATGTTTCATTTAAAAGTTGAAAAATCAAAAAAATAAACATTAAATAAGAAAAATCGAATTTTTGAAGATCAGTAAGATTTGTCCGGATAAGTTCGAGACTGATCCTTGTCGGAAGATAAAAGGAAAGTTGCCTGTTTGGAAAATAAAAACAAATCGAGATCGAGAAAGATTACGGCAGTTGCTAAATCGAATTCAATCTCTCAGCATTATAATGAGTTTCAGCAACTCATTTTTTCACACACAGCTGAAGAGAAATTTATTCTTTCTCGAAATTGTCAGGCAATTAATTCGTCCATAAGCAAAGTCGAATTTTCCCAGAGGGAGAAGCAGTGTTATGTGAGGAATTTTTCGCGGGAAAAGAAAAAGAGATTTATTCAAAGCTGAATTCTTCTTGAAGAGGGGCGCACTTTTCAAAAAAATCAGATTTTTAAATCTGATTTGCATTTAACGCTCCTTCACTGAGGTTTGGTAATTGGTCAATTAAATTTGCTATCTTTTCATGTACTGTCATCTTGACGAAGCTCTGGCAAAATTTTCAATTCCATTCAAGTCACTTTCAGCTTGCTTTTTCGCAGCAAATTAATTATGTGAACAGCTGAAAGTCAAATTCTCAAATCCAAGGCACGAGGTTTTAATAATTTTAAAAGTCTTTTTATTAATGTTAATATTATGACTGCAGGTTGACGGACACGGCAGGAGTATTATCCAGGAAGCTGAAAATGAAGTTCGCCAACAAGGGTGCTCAGAAGGAGACTAAGGTCATCTCAAAGTGGAAGAATGTCATGGACACTGACCTCGGACATGTGGATTTTGACGAATTCAAGAAAAGAGTATACGGTCAGAAGGGACTTCCCACGGCAATAGCCAGAAGAATGGTCAGAAACGGGATATTCCAAGCAGCTGGATTCCCTCCGGCAATGGATTGTGCAGAGTTAATGGTGGAGTGTGCTCGCCATTATGATGCTCAGAAAAGACAGATTATCGCCCCTGACGGAAGGATCTTGGCACACTTGAACGAAGTGTCAATCCAGGAGACCTTTGGCATCCCTGAACATTCAAGAACGGTCTATAAGACCAAAGAAGAAGCCAAAATGCTATATGACAGCAAGTCAGATTTGTGCGCCACAACAGTCAACAAGGTTTGGATGGACAAGCCAAAGCCGTCAATCAAGAAGTTGCCTAAGAGACCTCGCCGCACGGATTTCAAGGAAGATTTCGGAGATATTGTGCTGATGCTTAACAGAATAGCTGGCAATCCGCAAGGCGCCTTCTTTGAGAGCTGGATGTACTATTTCATAGATGAGATCACCTCTGGAGTCAAAATGTTCAACTGGTCACGGATGATAAGTGACAACCTCCATGAGCAACTGATCAACCTTGAAGAGACCAAGTCTTTTCACATGAGTTCATATGTGATATACCTGTTGGCCAGATCATACAAGTATCCAGGATTGATCTACAAAGGCAAAATTGGCAACGGGGAGAATGAGCTCAAGCCTTACGACTGCTATCCTCAGCTCCAATTGAAGGAGAAGACTCACTTCAGGAGGGTGCATGATGCATTCCTAATGCATATCACCAGAAAGCTCCAAGGAGGAGTGCATCAAAGGCTGAGCCATGAAGCAAAAAGTCTTATCAGCAAATACAGGTCTTGGTTCATCCAATTCCCTAAATTCACATATATCAGGATCCAGGGATTTACTGGAAATCCCTATAAATTGCCTATCTATCCGACTAATCGGATGATATTGCTCGAGGTTTTAAGACAATTAGAAGAGTACCAGAATATTTAGAGGCCGACCAAGAAGGCGTCCGTCACATTCCCATTCTTCATCGGGAACATGCTAGAGTACTGTCCATCCGCACAGGCGGCTGAAAGTGCAAGACTAGAAATCCAATGGTATCCTTTCACGGCATACAAGTCCAGGGTCAATTATGACCCACATCATAATATCCGGACAGTGGAAGGGAGAAAATATAAGCACAGGATGGAATTGGAGGATTTCTGGGCAAATGCTGTGGATGAATATGAGGTCAGACGGAAGATGTGGTCCAGGATGTCCTTGGATTTCATGAGAACAATTGAGTTCTGTCGAGTGCCTGATCAGCTCCAAGATGATGGAAACCACGTCCAGCCTCGCTTTGAGGAAAGCCGACCTCTCCCTCCAGTAAAATGGTCAGAGCCAGAGCACGCAGACTTAGCCACCCTGATGAGGCCAGTGACGAAATATTCTCAGTGGTGGGTCGATTATCATGTTCAGGAATTAAGACAGAAAGGAGTCACGCTCACATATGATCTGTTGAGCGAATCAGAATCATATTCCTCTAATGCTGGTGCATCCCATCAAGACTTGGTCGGGATTGGGGAGAAAAGAAAAGAAATAATGCCAAGTGCAGAGCCTGTTTCTAAGAGGCATAAAGGAGAGCCTTCTCGGTCAGCAGCATCCAGGAACATTGACCAGTTTGTGGCCAATATAGACGACTCCTTGGTCGAGATGCTCGAACCTCTTGCAGCTCAGAGAGTAAATGATGAGCCTATTCAACTAGATGATGAAGCGCCTGCGTCACCAACAGGCACAGAAATTTTAGGCTCAGACAATGACCTAGAAGCTCAGGATAATGCCTTAGAGGAAGGAATGATTTCCGCCCTCAGAGGGATAGTGGATGTTCCAAACGAGGACGAGGTTCAAGTAGAGGATGGCATCGAATAGTCGACCATTCCAGACTGGCTGTTGGAGAGGATGAAAATCCAGGTGCCTGCTGAGGCTCAACAAGAAGAAGAAGATGATACTGCCGATTTCTTGGCAAGATTAGAACAGGTTGCAGTCAAGAAGCCCGCCAGGAAGTTCTCTACCATTCAAAGGAACGAGACAGGCAACCGTTCCGTGCACATTGCAGTGCCTACAGTGGACAAGCCATGGGACGAAATCACTCCACAGGAGTATGCTATAACCACTGTTGACCTTGGTCCGACCTCGAAAGGTCAGGAAGTAGAAGAGTTAGATATTTCCGTCTCGTCCATTAAAGCGAGACTGGAAAAGGAAGTGACCAAGAAGAAGGAGTATAAAAAGGAGGTCAAACGTCTCAAAGAATATATACAGCATTTGACTCAGCCGCTTGATCAAGGCAATGCAAACGTCCCTCCTCTCCTTAATTCATCACAGGAGGTGACTAGGGAAGTTGAGCACGGAATGGTGACGGCCAGGGAAGCACAAGACTGGATGGCAAGTGAAGGCATGGAAGTGGCCTCGTTCATGGAAAAGTTGGCACTGGCCTATGGACGAACTTCTTCATTCCTTTCTAGACTGATGGACATGGCAGAAACGTGGGAAGGTATCCCGGACATGCAGGAAAGGCTTATTCCAAGCCTGAGAATTTTGAAGAGTACTCCAAGGGAGGAGTTAGTTGATAAAAAGGTGATTGCTGCAAGGGCAGCATATGATTTTCATCACTGGTTTTGGGCAGTGACAATTCGAGAAGAAGTCTTGGAGAAGGCAAGAGTCGATGGGCTTGGAATTGAAGAACAGGTCAGGAAAATCCAGGAGAAGATTTGCATGATAACTACAGATGTGTTCGACCGTGAAGTCATCCGGGAGAACGACATGCAGTTAGAGAGATTGAAGCATAAAGTTCAAGAAACTTTCTTCTCGACCACTGGACCTTTCTTGAAACAAGACTTTGCGAGAGTGGCAAGACTCTCATCCATTCGAAAGGATTTTGAGAAGCAGGAGGCAGATTGGGAAGGCACTTTTACTAGATGTGCTGAGAAGTTGGACGGACTTGAATTCCGGATCAACATGTTGCCCCCTGTCACAATGGACGAGGTCATTGCAGTAGTGTCCAGATTCGCCAAGCACAATGCCACTCAAATGGATAAGGACGCCTCTCCTTGATTATAGCTGGAACTGCCACTTTTCTGATAGTTTTCTGATGATTAACTCTTGTTATTTTGGGAAACCCTAATTAGGGTTTGGTTGTAATAATCTCGGCCGTTGATCTTGTTTTAAATCTCGGCCCTTCATTTCATTTTTGGAGCTCTATATAAACTAGTGCTCTCTCATTTTCATTTTGTGTGGAGACAGATTATGTATATTGTCGCATTGAGACTATTTTGAATGATAAAAGCTCTTGAGCATGATTTGCCTTGAATCACTTCTTATTGTTGAATAGTAAGCGAGGTTACATATTGCCTTCCGCCATAGATTAGAGTTAAAGTTAGATTAAATAGAATTTGCTTTGAAAAGTTGTTAAATTGAATGAGAGATTGATCGTATTGATTCGATGGTGAAGTGTAGCTCATACTTTTTTTCGAATGGATGATTTGCATTCGATTTGTAAAGTTAGCCTGAGCTCTTAAACGTGGAAGCTTAACTTCAACCTCATTCGAGGTGTGAAAATTATTCTCACAAACCCCTTGAAGATTGCACCCACTTTGCGTATGTTGTCCTGCAGGAGGCGAAACAAAGTGTGGTTTATTCCTCTTCACCGAGTCCTTACTGTCTCTTGAGTTCTTAGGCTTAGACTAGACTTTCCTAAACCCTATTCTTTTTGCCATTTTTTTTTAGATCCACAATTGAAAGTCCTAATTGAGAGCCTTTAAAGATAAATTTCCTAAGTCCCTAGCTTGTGCAGACTTTCTACGTAAGTCCCCTTGTTTATTACCAGCATTATCACAACGACCATTGAGCTTATCCACACGTCGAGACCCGACTAAAGAAACCTTGGAATCGCCTATGCGGTGGTTTTTCAAGAGAGGATAGAGTGTCTTTGGACATTTTATTCTGTGTGTTCGGTGGATGATAAAACGTACACCAACAGTTAGTTTTAACAAGAAAATGCCAAAAGTGTAAAAAGAATTCAGAATTTTTTGATGCAACGAAATATTCCAATACCACTATCAGAGTAGGTGAAAAATGCTTGCAAATTGTGAAACCACTCCCCTCAAGCTGAAAACCTCTTGTTTCTTTGCAAAAAGATAGATACTAGGTGTGTAGGTTGCAAAAGGGAGGTTTTCAAGCCTTGGAGCAAGGCCAATGGAGGCATTGTTGATTTGGGGCCACTAGTGGTGGTGTATTAGGTGTTGCTGCCCTAGTGGTGGAGTCTTAGAAGTTGCCGTTGTTGGTGGTTTGGATTGTTGATAAGTTGGAAACCTTGGTAGTTTGTAAGCACTAATCCTTATACTATGGTACTGACAATATCAACTACTATACTTTATCAAGATTTATGTAGGGTACTATCATACCCTATAGATCTACCAATGCTTTTTTATTTTAAAAAAGAATTGAAAAAATATATTTAAAAATAGATTTTATTTATACCTTCTATATGAATATGATGCCTATGTTAGTGCCACCCTTGCACAATGCTTATTCCAAAAAAGAATTTTTTATAGAACATTCCATAGTATGATCTATATGACCAAGGGGAAATATATTTTTAGGGCTCTAGGCCAAGTTGTGTAATTTGGACAATTTGTTAGCTAATTTGTAGGTTTTGGGCATTTTGGACATGATGACAAGGTCAAATTGCACCCAAAGTGTTTCAAAATATCAGCTACTTGTAGAGTCTCCTAAACATCTCCCACATGAAAGCCTTCACAAATCTAGTCCCATATATCAAATTTGGACATAACAAAAGAAAAAATCCACTTTTCCAAACACTTTGAACTCAATGGTAAGCTCAAATTTGCTCCAAGAATTTTCCAAAGTAATTTTCAAACAAAGACACAAAAAAGGAACCCCCATAATCTTATCTCTCTCTCAAGCTATTATAATTCTCAAGCTCACAATTCAATGCAAGAGAAGAGCATATTTATCTTTTGAGAAAAAGCAAGATCTCCAATCTTAGATCTTCTAAAAAACTAGCTCTAGACACTCTCCCACTCTATACCATGTAATATTTTGCTATGGAGATAGCCACCCAAGATCAACCAAGGCAAGCACAAAGAAACCAAAAGACGAAAATGATAGAGTAATACAGTTTTATTCAACAATGCAATTTGCAATAAAGTAAATAAACTAAATGCAAAAAATAAACTAATGCACCAATAGTATTCTATGTGGCAATTAGACAATTAGATGACTGAAATTCCTCATTGGATGGTTCTATGGCTATATCTATTTACTCATGGATGTACCAAGGTTGGACATTGTTGTATGTGGTTGAATTTTGAAGGTGTGAAATCTTGATTGAAGGTTATATGCTATTAGTCTATAGATTGCGACTATGTGTGAAAGAGACCTATTGTATTGGATGTAATTTATTGGATATACAATTGTGTTTGTCCTTTTGTTGGTGTGTTTTACCCATAAGATTTTCTCATGTAAATCCATGTCTAATGTGTATTTGTGTCTTGTGTATTACTTCATGTGCTTCCTTAAATGTCACTTAATCAAATTGTATAACAAACATAACTATTTTTATCAACACTATCTTAAGATGATCCAATATCCTAGTATATTGAATCTTGATCATGTGAATCAAGGATTTGTTCCCATCATTTGGTATCAGAGCTTGTTGTTTGGGCAAGGGTCATATTTTTTGGATTCATACCCTTACATGTGTCATGGTGTTACCCTCAACTATTATGAAACCCTGGTGTGCAAGTTTGGTGCAATATGTGTAAAACTAGTTTTAGTGGGAGCCTTTCATGGATCATGTGAAAACACAAAGCACATCAAAGTCTAATATTGAAAATTTCAATGGTGAGAAATTTGAGTTATCGAGGTTGAAGGCTGAAGACATCTTGGTAGAAAGAAATTAATGGACCACAATATCTTCTTCAATAAAATCCATGGGTATGTCTAATGAGAACTAGAGTAAATAGGATAAGAAAGGTAGAAGTACTATTCATTTATGTCATTCAATTTTTTTTGTTAATGAATGTGTCAGAATAGCGTTCATTTGTTCTAGAAGAAGATAGGATCCTTGTATTAATCCAAGAGTCTTGTTAACAAACTTTTCTCGAAGAGGAAGTTGTATTCCCTAAAGATGAAAGGAGAATCAATGAATGATCATCTTAACACTTTTAATTTGATTCCAAGCCAATGCCAATGGGAGTCAAGATAGAAGAAAAGGATAAATGCATTTTGTTGTTGGGTTCCTTACCTAATTCATTGGAGAACTTGATTATGACAATTAGTTGTAATTTTTCACCCAAACTGGAAGATGTCATTGGGGTTTTGTTGAGTGAAGAGATTAGGAGAAAGTCTATGGATGGTTCCTCTAGTGATTCCTTGGCTGTGAAGGTTAGGTCCAATGATAAAGTGGGTAAGAAGAAAGGTGGTGGAGATAAGAAATCCAAGAACAGGTCTAAGTCTCATGTTAAGCCTATTGTGAAATGTTGGAATTGTGGCAAGAGAAGTCATATAAAGAAGAATTAAAAATCTAAGAAGAAGGATGATACTTATGATAGATCCTTTGACATTGTCAATGATGCATTTGTATTTGCTAGCATTGATGGTGGTGGTTTTTTATTGATTGACTTAGGTGCATCATACCACATGGATCCTCATAGAGAGGCACTCCAATTAGGAGTGTGATGGAGGACAAGTTTTCCTTGGTGATAAAAACTCTTTATAGATTGTTGGTTGAGGAAAGGCGAAAAGGTCACTCTTTTTGATGTATTACATATACCATGTTTGACAAGAAATTTGATTGTTTTTCCAAGATGATTGACTCAAGTGTTCATGTCACATTTGATGAAAAATAGTGCAAATTGAAAAGAGGAAATTTAGTGTTGGCTAAAAGCATGAGGCATGGTACTCTTTCTAGGTTAGAGGCATCAACATTGTGTAGCTTTTTCAATGTTATTGAACTTGAATCAAATTTGTTGTGGCATCATTGGTTTGGTCATATTGGAGAGAAGGGCTTGAAAATTTTGGTGAGCAAGAATATAGTGGAAGTTATGTCAAACTGTTTTATTGGTTTTGAATTTTGCCAACATTGTGTGTCTAGTAAGCAAAACAGGGTGCAATTTGCTTCAGGGAGTTTTAAAGCAAGGAATGTGTTGGAAGTGATTCATAGTAATGTCTTTGGTCGTGTGGATATCCACTTGATTGGTCAGTTTTGATATTATGTCGTTTTCATTGATGATTATTCTAAACATGCTTGGCTATATTTTCTTAGAAAAATCCTGAGGTATTTCTTAAGTTTAAGGATTTTAAGGCTTTTGTTGAGAAACAAAACATTAAGAAAATCAAGGTGCTTAGGACACATAATGGTGGGGAGTATTGCTTTAAGAAATTGGATGCATATTGCAAGCATACTAGGATTGTTAGGCAAAGGACAACACCTTATACACCACAACAAAATAGAGTGACTAAAAGGTTGAACAAAACCTTGTTAGATCAAGCTAGAAGCTTGGTAAGTAGGGTTGCTCTAGGATACGAGTTTTGGGCTAAGGCAATTAACATTGCTTATTATTTGAAAAAATAGGTCTCTTACTTTTATAGTTTAGGAGAATACATCATATGGAATGTGGACAGTAAGAAGCTTGTGGTAACACATTTGAGACTATTTTTGGATGGAAAAGGCTATAAGCTTTGAAATTTGATAACCTAAAAGGTTCTCTATTCAAGAGATGTTAAGTTTTGGGAATTGACAGCTTTGTCTAGAGAAGAGGAAAACTTATCAAATGAAAATGATAGCAGCATGATGCATTTTGAATACAAATTAGATCAATAGGAATCATCTAGCAATGGACTTTCAAGTGGACATGGCAGTTTGGATGGACAGGAAGCAAGCACATTTGACTTAAAGAAACAAGTTCAATGTACATTGTAGTATCGTGATTATAAATTGCAAATCCTTATTAATATTTTTACAAGTTTTATTTGTGGAAAACATGGGTATAGAATTTTTTTTTACTTTTTGTTTTTTAAAACCAAAGCATGGGTATGGGAGTAGTACTCCTTGTAGGGTTGAGGGGTAGTGTTCTTAGGGCATTCCCTATTACAATACAAGGCAATGTTGAAGGGTGGAGCACTTGCCACTAAGCCCAAATTAAGGCCTTTGAGACCATATAGACCTTCATGCCATATGACATTTTATAATTTAGCACTTCAAGCACTAACCTATTGTCAAGGAATCAATGCAATCTCATCAAAGGAGAGGAATCGAGCACTAACCTATTGTGTAAATGAGAAAATTATAAAAAAAATGGTTTTCTTTTTTGGCCTAATGAGTTTTCCTGTTAGACTTGTGAGTTTTTGACAAATTTTCAGCAATCTTTTGGCAAGTTTATAGGTGATGCTGATATTTTATTTTGGCAGCCAAGTCTTTCCCTAACTCTTGAGTTTGGGTGGTTTCTTGGTGATTTAATTGGTGATTACTTGCCCAAAACTTGGTGGTGAGTTTTTGGATGAGTAACTTGTTGTGCCCTTTTAGCTCATGAGTTGGCAAGTTACTCAAAACTATATACAATCTAGTGTCTTGCACCATCCCTTTCACAATTTGGCATGTTTTGCATATTTTCACAAACTTACAATTGTCTCTACACAATTCAAGATAGCAGTGTTTCTCCTCCAATGTGATCTACTTCTTATCAACTTTAAAGTGACCTCCCAATCTACCATTGTAGAACTCTTTAATGAAGTTCTCCCTCATTGAACTCCACAAGATAAATAATTGTTGTCTCTAGAACAAAGCACCCCTTCAATGTTAAGTAATTTGCAAATGGCCCTCTATCTCCAACCTAGGGCTCCATGCATTTGTAAAATCAGTATTTCTTGCATACAAATTCTCCATCCTCTACATGCCCACTAATTCAATTGTCATCGTGGACAACACTATATTCTACTTAAGGCATCTATGACTTGATTTGACTTGTCGAATCTATGTTTCAATACAAAAGAATAACCTTGCAAGTACTCTACCCACCTTATATGTCTATGGTTTAGATTTGCTTGGTTGTTGATGTATTTTAGAGCCTAATTTTCATGTAAAGAACTAAACCCTTATGAAACAAATAGTTCCTCCGCTTCCACGACACCTAAACAATGGTGTAGAACTCTTGGTCATACATTGAATACTTCTTGGCAGCATTCAATTTCTCACTAAAGAATGTAATTGGCCTTCCTAAATAAAAAATGTGCCTATAGCAGTTCCACTAGCATCACATTCAACTTGAAATACCTTCCTAAAATTCGGGAGCACCAAAATGGGCTCCTTAATCACCTTTTTTGGGAGCTCAAAATTTTTAGTTGCAGCAACAAGCCAGTCAAACCTACCTTTCTGCTTACAATAAATTAGCGGTACACAATAACATTGAAATTTATTATGAACTTTTTATAGAAGCTCACAAACCACTAAAACTTTTGATCTTTTTAGTACTTAATAATTGATTGTTGCTCACTTTTTGTGGCTCTATCTTCAACCCATCTTAAGACATGACAAATCTCAAGTATGATAGCTCCCTATACATAAAACTACATTTCTGAAGGTTTATATGCAACTCCTTCAATTGCATGAAATCTTGTTGCAAGTGTGCAAATTTTTTTTCTCTTGTCTTACTAAACACCAAAATATCATCTAAATAGTAAAATAAATGACCACTAACTTACCATAAATGGTTTTTAGACTTCATTCATGGCTTCCCAAATGACATCACCATCCATTCGTATAGGCCATCATTTGTTATGAATGTAGCTTTCACTCATCTCCTTTGATCTTGATTTGATCATAACCACTCTTGAGGTCAATTTTTGAAAAGTTTTTAGCTGTGCTCAAACAATCTAGGAGATCATCCATCCACTATAACAAAAATTGGTACTTGATGATAATCATGTTTATCATCTCAAAGTTTGTGCACATTTGCTTTTTTCCTCCCTCCTTTGGTACAAGTAGTGCAAGCATTGCACACAAGCTTGTTCTTTCTTTGATGAAAACTTTTTCCAACAAACTTTATTCAGCAAACTAGATCCTGAGATTTAATCAATACAATGTGAGATGCTTTGTAGTAGTGACAATCTCTCTAATATCTCATTGTTGATGATTTCTATGTATTCCTTGAGTAACACTGCAAATCCTAGCTCCTTTGAGCTATGTGTTAATTCAAAAAATAACACAATGACACAGCAGATACCCTGGGAAAACCCTCCACTTGAGGGAGAAAAACCCAGCAACAATATATCTCTTATATATTGAATGTCAACAAGAATTGTCTCCTTTACAAGAGGCCGATATGAAGGCCAAATATAAGCATCACAATCTGATGCAGCACAGATACAAAATGAAGCAATCTGCTGATAATGATCTCAGCCTTCTACAAAAATAACGATCTGCTCTTGAGACAAACTCGCACTTTATGAAACTCGAACTTGTGGTGAACTACGACCTGAATGAATAGATATGAATTGATGTGCACAATGAAATATCCATCGATTATATATACAAGTGAAAGGGAGAGACGCATCCCTTCAATTCTTCATGTCAGCCTCCATTCAAAAGATGTGTCTCTAACAAGCAATAGTGTCTCTTCATAAATGAAGTCGGCTTCACTTAATAAATATTAAATGTCTCTTAATGAAATCGCATCCACAAAATATATGATGTCGGCCACATCAAGATCGAGCCTCTTCATGAATTCACACCTCCACAATAATTAAATATTATTTCATATAAATCGTGCCTCTACATTAAATGCAATGTTACAATTCAAATAGCCGTTTAGGCTATCATTTGAATTGTCTTCAAGGAGACATGATGCGCTGGAAGTAGCAGCCCGACGCTGCTCTGTAACATCAACACTATGTAGTAACTTCTCTTTTAACACTAGCTTGAGCATTGCCAAATAGCACTCCATCCATTTACATTTGCTATTTGCCTCCCTTTTTTGGCACAAGTATTGCAAGTGCTACACATGGGCTCATTCTTTCTTTGATCAAACCTCTTTCCAACAAAATTTATTTAGAAAACTAGATTTTGGGATTAAATCAATACAATATCAGATGCTTTGCTTTAGTGACAATCTCTTTGGTATTTCATTGTTGATGATTTACATTACTCCTCAAGTAATGCTGCAACTCCTAGCTCCTTTGAGTTGTGTAGTAACTTCTCTTTTGGCATGGGCTTGAGCATTAATACATAGCACTGAACCATTTTCCTCATCTCCTTGAGAAACTCTTTAGCTTCCACAAACATCACCTAGCCTATTGCGCTGTCTTCTTCTGACTTCATGGATAACAATTCAAACTTCTTACCATTCTTTGTGATAGAAAAGGTGTTCTTCTAACCATAATGGATTACATTTTTGTCATATTGCCATAGCTTGCTCAACAACACATGGCATGTATCCATAGGGATCACATTGTGCCATACCTCATCCATGTATCCATTGATCTTGAATGCAACCTTGCATTGTTTTGTCATATATCCCTTTGCAATCGAGAGACTATATGGTGCAAGGTGTGATAATTTTTAACCCCATATTTTGAATTATTTATACAAACATCAAGTTATCTATGCTACCTTCACCAATTGTCAACTTGCAACACTTATTGCCTAACTTGTATTTGGCGTGAAAGATGCTCGTCCTCAACCATTGTTCATTTTCCTCTTTGGTTGGTTTGAGAAATACCTTGTGCATCATCAAGTTTTCTCCATTCTCTAGAGTTGCACATTTTAAGTCTTTCTCCTCTCCTTTAGCATTTATGACACACACTTGCTTCTCCAAACAATGTAAGAGACCAGGTGTCTCTCAACCCGATCACTGGCCAATAATACTGAGGTTTTGTTTTGTTTTCTATATTTTTGATTTTTTTTTGTGTTTTTGCAATAAAAGGACAAATCGCGATTTTGCAAGAATATGACTGGAAAATTAATATTAAATACCAGATGCATAAATACAACAGAATATAGGGCGAATCTTGTTGCCAGATAGTTTATCAATCATGTTGAATGATTACAAATGTGAGAAATCAACATACAACGAAAAAGGCAACAACATTTATTGTAAAAACCTGGTTATTGCAGCCACCATTAAATGATGAAGGAAGGTACGGCTAGCTTCACAGGTGTTGTCTCCAGCCACAGAAAGGATGCAAAAGACTCCAAAGATCTAGGTGCCCTCACTGGAGAAGACAGAAGACCAAAAGGCAAGGCATTTCACTTGCAAACAAAAGTACGGCCCTTTCTGGAATGGTACGGCCCTAGTAGCAGCATTAAATGAAGTACGGCACCTTGAAGAATGTGCCAGATCACATAACAAGAGAAAGTAAATCGCCTTATTGCTTAGATGAAGGATCTCTGCTGAAACCCTTGTCTGAATCCACCTCAGTAAGCTCAAATGCAACCTCTGTATGAAGTCACCCTGTTTGACAATCTTCAACTGATATTTCACAGTCTTAGTATGTTAGATCTTGAAGAGGGAACGTTCCTCAAAACCTGTTGATCTGCAGAAACCCTGGTTTCTCAAACCCCAATGCTCTCAGAGAGAAAAGATAACAAATTCGAATAATCAACATGAGAGTTCGATTTGCCTTCAGCTGAATATATATGCTCACTCAAAAATTCGACCCCCTTTGCAAAAATCACTTAAGATGCATTTAATAATATAATTATGCCTCTTCTTTGACTTAGGCTTTATTATTAAATAAATGGCGTCCCCTTTTTATTTAATGAATAATAAACTCATCAAATATTAAATTTTCCCCTTTATTATAAAGTATTAAAAATACTTTATAATTTGCCATTTTAATAATAACTTTTAATATTTCATTAAAAAGACTTTATATTATAAAGTCAAATTAATAATTCCTTTAATTATTATTAAATGCTTCGAATAACCCCTGTTTGCTCAACCACTCATCAAACCGGGTCGATATTGAGCTGATCAACTAAATCAAGTGTCCTGCTAAAAATAGCAACTCCTACCTACCTGACTTACTATAAATAGTATCTCTAACTCGCTCTGTGAGTGTCTGCAGAAGCCAAAACCTTAATCAACAGCTGGAGCAATGTTCCCAACGCTGGATAACTACCTCAAGTGATCCTCTAAACACCTCTGCCAGCCTACGAGGATCTAAATAATAGGCTAACCTCTGACACAACGGTACTGCCTGTTGTGACCTTTTCACACATCGCCCCATCTAAAATGGGGACCCCTAAATTTTTGCTCCATTCTGGTCTTTTGGCTTTGGTTTTTGTCTTTCTCTCTCGTTCTGCTTCTGTTCTGCTATCTGCTTTTCTGGGGACGCTCCCGTCAGCAAGCTTGAACGTAAGATTCGACCAAGTCTGAAATTAGGGTTTCACATCTTTTAGGTCACGTTGAGATCCAATTGAGTTGATTATTTAGCTTTTGAGCCTAGCAGAGTTATTACGATGCTTTCAGCAAGTAACCCCTAAATTTTCACTAAGTTCTGCCAACTTTCTATTTTTAGTAAATGTCAGTTTAGGGTTGATTTTCTTGAGATTTTCACATTTGGACAACTTCATTGCATTCTGAGCACTTCAAGTTCACTTTTGACAAATTTTGAGCAAAAACGGACAACCTGCTATTTTTAGCAGTACAGCTTCCAGAGCAGATTTCAAGGTCTAGATGTTACATTTTCTAATGCATGTCCGGAGATTCTTTCTGGGTTTTTCGAGACCTTCGCGGCGATGTGACATGCAAAGCATGATGATGACTTTCAGCATTCGGCCTTTGGAAGCCAATATTGGGGTTTGCATGCAGATATTTTCAGCGCATGTCGGCATTTTCTTTCTGGGTTTTCCAAGAGCTTCGCGACAGTGTAACATGCAAATGGAGCTGACCACTTTTTGGAAACTTACTATTTTTAGCCAGTGCTTGCATGTTGGAGTTTTTTCTGGGTTTTTCAAGATTTTTCGGGCAGTATGACATGCAGGATCATCTGGCAACCGGTCAGTCACTTTTTCGGCCATTTTCTATTTTTAGCAGGTACCACTTGGGCAGCTACTCAACACCTCAGAAATGCAAGCTGATCATCATACAACTGAAACGAGGTCAAATGGAGCTCATCTGAGCAACATGCACAAAAATAGGGTTTCAAGCTTCAGAGCTAAAAATGAGGAGTCAGAGGTCAAAACGTTCAAAACTGAGGTATCCATCACGATCGGCATCCTTCCGAGAATCTGCTGGCAAAATTTGAAGGCAATCGGAGAACCTGCTATTTTTAGTAAGGCGTTTTGGACAAGGGCTATAAATAGAAGGTTGATCTCGGCATCGGCACAGATAGGCAAGTTCACCAGCGATGGGCACACTGTCCAAATTTCAAAGCAAACGGAGCAAAGGAAGCCTCAGAAACGGGCACTTACTATAAATAGTAAGTCACTTCAGAAGCAGCTATAAATGGCATGTCGACGTGGAGTCTCAGTGTAAACAGGTCAAACAGTTGATAAGTAATCCGTGGCGCGAATTTCAAGGCAAACAGAGTTACAGAGAATGAAGAATCAGAGAGTTGCTATTTTTAGCAGGTCAGTTAGGGTTTCCTAAAATCGAGGGCAGGACCCGACAGTCAAGCAGAAGCAGCTTCCAGTCACAATCACCACGCTTCAGGCATCTGGCACATGAAATTTGAAGACTTTATGAACAATTTCTATTTTTTAGCAGGTTGCTAAAAATAGCAGGCGCAAACAGGCATCAGGCACTGATGGAACAAATCAAGTGAAATTCAGAGCAGGGCAGACATCGGGCTTCCCAGGGTCAGAATTCAGTCAACGGCGCAAAATTCAAAGAACTTTCTAAAAATAGAAAGTCAGGGAAAATTAGGGTTGACAAAGGAAAATCAACTCAAATCTGGCAGAAGGCGAAAAATTTGTTAAAAAGGATAAAATTTCAAGTCCAGTAGTAAAACTCGCTTTCAAGGTTGAACAGAGGCGGAAATTTCACTAAGTGTTGGAGAGTAAAAGTCCACCCATCAAAATGCGCCCAAGGTGGAGTAAGGAAAAGCGAAAAATTTCACTAAGGCATTTGAATTGGACGTAGACATGCTGAAATGCGCCTTGGGAGGAAGGAGGAGTTGAAAAGGCAAGAAAATTTTCTAAGGCAAGTAAAATGGAAGTAAGGACCCTCATATGCGCCCCTCTTCAAAAGTAGATGTTGACCCTTGAAAATGCGCCTGGGGTGTTGAAATTAAAAGTTGACCATGTTATATGCGCCCCTAGTCAAGATGAAAGTACACCTTGTCAAATGCGCTTGGGACAAAAAGTGAAAGCTCCAGCACTCAAATGCGCCCTGGGAGAGAAGAAAGCCTCGAAATTTTCTAAGTATAAAAACTTGAAGTTGTTAGGGTCAAATGCGCCCAAGAAGGTTGGAATGATGGAAATTTTTCTAAGTGTTAGAAACTGGAGGCTCAACCCCCTAACTGCGCCCATGACAAAAAGTGAAACCTCCATATGCCAAATGCGCCTAAGTGCCTAAAGTGGAAATAGTACACCTCATATGCGCCTTTGCCTGGAAAGGGGTCTCAAAAATATTCTAAGTGTCAAGAACTGGAAGTTGATGGTCTCATATGCGCCTAAGTTGAAAGTGGAGGCATCTCACCCCATATGCGCCTGGGAAATGAGTCTTAAAATATTCTAAGTCTCCAAATTGAGAGTTGACCCTAGTAAATGCGCCCCTAATTGGATGCTTGACCTCTCAATTGCGCCCTTGAAGACTGGAGGAGTAAAACGATAAGATTTTGTCTAAGTGCCAAAAATGAAACCTTGATAGGTGATATGCGCCTAAGTCATTAAAATAAAAGCAGGGGGTCTAATATGCGCCTAAGATGTAAAATGGAAGTTGACTATGTTATATGCGCCCCTCTTGACAAAACTAGAAGTTCATGCACCCATATGCGCCCAGTGTCTGGAAATTGAAAGTTGAGGCACTTAAATGCGCCCCAGCAGGTGGAAACATAAAAAACGTCTAAGTCTCAAAATGAAAGCTGGAACCTTCAAATGCGCCTGAGTGCCAAAAATGAAACCTTGGTGGGTGATTTGCGCCTAATGTTGAAAATGAAAGGAAGATGGGTGATTTGCGCCCAATGTTGAAATTGAAAGTTGACTATGTTATATGCGCCCCTCTTGACAAAACTGAAAGCTCGACCTATGATATGCGCCTGGAGAGGAAAGTTCATTAAAACGTTGAGTGCTTGAAATGAAAGCAACCCCTCTTATATGCGCCCTACTTCAAGGAGGAAATAAACAAGGTTTCTAAGGCGTGGAGAAGTGAAAATAGACCATCCCAAATGCGCCTTGAAGCTGGAAAGTGAGTCTGGCAAATGCGCCTAAGCTTGAAGACTAGAAATTTCCCAAGTGACACAAATCTGGAAGTCCAGAGGAGTATTTGCGCCCCAGGTCATGAAGATGGCAAAATTAAAAGTTCCATGGTTAATATGCGCCTCCATTTAAAAGCTTGCCCTCTTGTTTGCGCCCAGCTTGGAAGGAAACATTTCGGAGTTTGAGAATATTCTAAGTATGAAAAACTTGAAGCTGGATCTGTCATATGCGCCCCCCTTTCTTGACTTGGGAGATTTCGTTTAAGTCATGGAAATTAAAAGCACATACCCCCATTTGCGCCCTTGAGCATTGAAGAGTAGAAATTTCCTAAGTGTCAACAAATTAAAAGTTCAAGGCATTAGATGCGCCCAGGGTAGAAAGAGCTGGAAAATTAATTAAGGCGTGGGAATTTGAAAATGCCTTCCCTTAAATGCGCCTTGATTCATAAACCTCAAGTTGAAAAAAATGAAAAGTTGGAGATATCACATGTGCGCCTAAGTCAAAGAAAGGGATTGAAGAATAAATTAAGAGGCGTTGGAAATAAAAGTTTAACATATCAAGTGCGCCTTAGTTAAAGGGGGTGATGAATAAATATTAAAATGATTAAAAAAATTAAATATCCCCCCCCCCTTTTTAATCACGTGAAATTCAAAGGCAAGATTGAAGATGAAAATCAAGCTAGGCGTTGGAAGTTATACAATTTCTCCAGGCGATAAATTTTTAAATTTGCCCAAGACGGAGAAATTAATTTAATTTAATTAATTTAATTATTTTCCTAAGTTTAATATTAAATTTCCCCTTTAATTTTAACCCATGAAATTTTAAAATTTCGGACGATTTAGCAGGGGGGAATTTATTTTGGAAGTCAATTACGGATGGAAAATAAAGTTATGCCTAGCCAGTTTTGACGATCGACATCGAATTTTTAAAGTGCGTTGAAGAAATAAATTAAAATGGCGATTAAATTAAAATTTTAATAAATTAAAAGTGCCATTTTAATATGCAGTCAAGATAACTTCAAATCAATGTAAAAATGATTTTCTCGAAATTACTGGAGGTAACTGGCAGTCGGGAGGGAATTTTAAATTTAAATCGAGGAAAGAATCTCCCCGAATAGCAAATTGTCATAACAACTGCCTGACGACTGGAATATTCCCTTTTAAATTTAGCAAACGCGTCAGTCATTATGAAGGGAATAAAAAGCATCTGCTAAAATTAGCGCCAGCCTTTTGCTATAAAACTCTGAGGATTTTTCATTCTCATTTCACAAGATTCGAAGTTGAAATTTATGCTGGCAAGTTGAGTTGTGAGATTTCATTTGAGAGTTGCTGAAAGATTGAGGTGCTAAGTTCGATTTTTGCAAGAGACTGAAGTTGCTGAAAGTTGATTTCTTGAAGTTGCTGAGATTCGGAGTTGCAAGTTGCGAAGTGCTTCGAAGTAAAACAGTTTAGCATTTTTATTTCTTCACGTGGTTGAGGTATGTATTCGAAGTTGATGAAACTTTTTATTTTGCTGAAGGTCGAAATGCTTGAGAATTAGAAAAGCTGAAATCGTTTATTTATGCTGAGAGTTAAAATGCTGAGATGGTGTGAATTCGAGATTGCTTGAGCTTTAATTTTTCGAAGTTGTTTGAAATTGCTGAGTGTTGGAATCGAATTAGTTTTAAATTGTAGAGCCTTCGAAGTTGCTGTTTTATAATTTTCGAAGTGCTAGTTTTCGATTGCTTTTCGAAGTTGCTGATTTATAACTTTCGAAAAGTTGATTTTAAATTGTTGAAACTTGCTAATTTTAACTTGTTCGTTTAAAAAAACTCTCGAACTTATTTTAAACTCTTCGAAGTTGCTGATGTATAACTGTCGAAGAGCTGATTTCAAACTTGGTAATTTATCATTCGAAGGCTTGCTGATTTTAAATTCGAAATTGCTGATTTTAAATATTGCTGAAACTTAACACGCTTTTTCGAGGTTGAAATTGATAGAGTTAATTTCTTGCGAGTAGTTGAATATTTCTTTTGGCCGCGAGTTGTTGAGGGTTGAAGTTTAATTCTTGAAAGTCGAAGTTGGCTGCTAACGCTACTAACTTGTATTTATTTTTGCAGCCGACTCCAACCGCCAGCCGCCTCACGTGATTGTTGTTTTAAAAAGTTGGAGTAATGTTCGCTTTTTGTTTTGCAGATGGCAGACGCTGCTGGAACTAGCAAGGCTGCAGCTAAGGCTGCAAACAACGAAGCTGTCAAGGAGAACGCCTCCAGGCAGGCAAAAATCAAGAGTCTAAAGAAGTCTTTCATTCCGGAATCAAAGATCATCTCAAAGCATGGAAACCTGACAGATACCAATCTCGGGCCATTCAACCTCGAGGCATTCATACGCAGAATGTATGGGCAAGGTGGCAACCTTCCGACAGATGCGTCACGTAACATCGTCAAGAGCGGATTGTACAATGCAGCAGGGTTCCAACCAGCGGTCCGTTGTCCCGAGTTGATCATGGAGTGCGCCAACTGCTACAATTCTGAGGATCGGACTATCACCTCTCCAGACAGTATGATCATGGCTAATTTCGCTCCCGATGCAATTGGCGAAGCGTTTGGAATCCTCGCTACGGACAATATGTTGTCTAAGTCCAAGGCCAAGGCAGATAAGATGTACGCCACCACCTTTGAGAAGTGCATGAAAAGGATAAACACCTCATGGATGCGCAAGCCAAAGCCACCTGCTGCCAGGTTACCGAAACAGATAATTTCAGAGGAGCTGAAGCAAGAGTATTCCGACATCATTATGTTGCTCAGCAGAGTCAACGGCAGCCCTCAGTCATTCATATTCAAGCCATGGATGTTCTTTTACATCAGTGTGGTGCTCGAAGGGGACGAGCAAGTAAACTGGGCGAAGATGATAAGTGATAACATCGACGAGCAGTTCCGGAACCTCAGAAGGACAAAAACATTTTACATGAGCTCATATGTCATTTACATGTTAGCTCGAATGACCAAGTATAGAGGATTGGCGTACCAAGAGCCCATTGGCTGCGGCTATAATCAATTCAAGATTCACCAGTCTTGCAGACAGTTGCATCTTACTCACACTGGTGACTTTCAGAGAGTGAATGACGCTTTTACCATGTACATCACAAGGACCCTTCAGCAAAGGCTACAACAGAGGATATCCGAGGAAGCTCAGATGCTCATCGAAGAATATGGGTGTTGGTTCGTCCAATTCCCGAAGTTCACCTATCTGAGGCTTCCGGGTTATGATTCATATGTTTACAAGTTGCCAAGGTATCCAACTAATAGAATGATATTACTCGAGTTGTCTAGGCAATTGGTGGCCTACGACAAAATTATTAGGCGGAAGAAGAAGGGAGGCTTGCATTTTCCCATTGTGTTGGGAAATTCACTCGAGGAATGCCCGACTTTACAAGCAGCCAAAGAGGCCGAGGATGAGCTGAAATTCTACAAGTTGACCCTTTATACCAGCCGACAGAGTTTTGATCCTAAGGGAATGATTGGAACGGTTCAAGGAGAAGAATACAAACACAAGGCTCACCTGGAAGACTTTTGGGCAAATGCTGGAAGCGAGGATGAAATCAGGAGAAGGATGTTTTCAAGGCTGCCCCTGAAGCTAATCAGAGAGTGTGAGGTGATTAAGGTGCCAGATCAACTTGAGGAGGATACTAGGGTCACCCATCCAGATTATGAAATGGTAAAGAACGCTCCGATGCCACCAATAGATTGGGCCGAACCAGAGATTGCGGATCTAGACACTCTGTCTATCCCAGTCATGACATTCACGAGGGCTTGGGTGGATGAGCGTGTTAACAGGTTAAGAAGAAGGTCAGTCGCCCTCACGTATGACCTCATGGGTGATAGAAGGCCGCCGGTGTTAGCAAAGAGGAAGAAGCAACTCACACGAGGTCCGGAATCAAAAAGAAGGGAGCCCGTTCAGCCAGAGCCGCAAGGGTCAGAGGATACAACGTCCACTCAGCTGGTATCTCATGCTTCCAGTAGGCGTGAAGTTTCATTGTTTGCTAGTCAGAGAGCTCCGAGAAATGAAGAACCGGAAGTTGGAGAAGTCAACCAGCCTATGCCAAAAGAAGTAGATACTCAGAGTGTGAATGATCCTGAAGGTGCCGATAAGCGGGATGAAGGGGAAGAATCAGATATGGAAACCCACTTTGACTTTTCCTTCGGAGAAGAAGATGCTGGGACTCATGAGGGAAGTGATCAAGAGGTCGAGATAATTGAGCCTCCAACAAATACTGCTCGGGAAGAAGTTCGAGAAGTGGAAGCAACTGAGGAGCAGCCCCTGATTATTTATGATATTCAACGGAACTGGCTTTCGCAGGCAATCAGAAGGGACCAAGATGATGACGCCGACCTAGCACTTGAGATGGAAGAACTCTTAAATAGGACAAGCAAGTCGCCAAAGCGGAAGAGGGCGAGAAAGTACACGAGGATAGAAACCAATGAGGCAGGTTCCCGTAGCCTTCATATCGCTGTCCCAAGGGAAGATCACGATTTGAGTGATGCAATGCCGGAGAAGTACACAATCACCACAGTCGAATTGGGACGTCCTTCTGGAGCGCAGGTGGTGGAAGAAGCGGAAAGTTCGTTTCAGGCATTAAAAGATAGGCTGGTAAAGAAAGAGGGAAAGTATAAAAGGTTGAAGAAAGAGCACCGAGCGTTGGTTGAGTATGTGCAAAATCTCGCACATCCTGTTGCTCAGGGTAATCCAGCGACCGAGCTTCCACCAGAGTTGCCACGAGAGCCGATCAGCGGCCTTGAAGAAGTGAAGAGGGCTGTACGAGAAGGAGATAAGTGGGTGAATGGTGTCCGTGCTGAGGCAGAAAAGTTCATGGCGGATCTCGTCTCAGCATTCCAAAATGCTTCCGGTATTCTTTCACGCTTGGATGATGTTGAGCAGGCTTGGGGAGATACCCACATCTTTCAAGATAAAACTATCCCACGTCTTGCTGTTTTGATGCGTGTTCCCACGCAAACTCTGGTGAATGAAGGGGTAATTCAAGCGGGTGATAGATATGACTTCCGTGGATGGCATTCAGCAGCATTCACAGGGAAGAGTTTCTTTGACACTGCGGCAATGGAGTCCTCCAAGATCAGAAAGGCTATGAGGAATATTCGCGAGAGTATTCTCAACACTTTGGAGTCAGTATTCGCAAGAAGGCTTACGCACGAGGAGGTAGATGCAGAAGGACTAAGGGCAAGATTGCAGCCATTCTTTACAGAGATGAGGACATTTTCCCAGTTGGATTTTGAAAACATCTCCACGTTTTCAACAATCATTCAGAGCACGCAAGATTCTATGGAGACTTGGGAAAAATCTTGTGAGAAGCACGAGCAAATGGTAGCCATCTTGGAGTATCAGCTGAATCTCACTCCATCAATTTCTGAAGAAGAGGTCGACGCAGTGCTGGCGCGATTCATAGCGTACGCGGTCAGAGAGAAGAGCAAAGGAATCCGGGTCATGGACGAGAATCTTCTAGAAGGTTAGTGGGCATTAATTGCTCATGGTGGTCAAAGGAGGAATCTGCTATTTTGGGAGCATTTATGACGCCACTCCTCCACCTTCTGGCGGTTTTTAGGGCAAAGCTTGTCTAGGGCTGAGGTGGCTCAATCTGAGCCCTCCATTGTAATTTGATCTGGGCCGTCGGTTCAAACAGGCCAGCTATATAAGGGGGAGTCCCCCTCATTTGTACTCTAGTAGTCATAGAATCAGAGAATAGAGAGCTATTGTTGAAGCAGAATAGAGAGTAGAAGCTTTTAAGTTAGAGTAGTTTCTCATTTGCATTGTTGAAGAAGAAGGGGAATTCTCCCTTTGAGAATTTTGTAAGAGATTGTCACAAAAGATTATTCTTAATAAAGCTTTTCATTGATGGTGAATTTCAACTTTGTTTGGAATAGTTCGTGAGGTTTCTTATTCCTTTGACTTCAATTAGGAACTTAATTTCATGCTTGTAGTTAGACATGGATGTTTATGCTTGATATAAGTGAATTTCTTTTATCCATACCACTAACGTTCTTGCTGATGGTAAGCACGTCTTGTGTGGTCAACTGGACTTTTTGTACTTAACTTCGATCAAGGTTCATAGGTAGTTATGCATCGTTGTGATGGTAGTTGCACTATTGAATCCTGATTTGAACATCATTTTCATCCTTTGAAGATTGCACTTACTTTGTTGATGCTGTCCAACAGGAGGCTAAACAATGTTTGTCGAAATTCATTTAGGTTGAGCGTAACACCCATTTGCATTTAGATTAGAAGTTAGATTTTAGAAATCTCTGCAACCATTCAATTCCGCATAATCTTGGTTAGTTTTAGGAAACTTGTACGCTAAAGACAAATCATTCGCGCAAAAATCCCCTTCAAAGGCACATATTGGTCGTTACTACACTCATTTTGAACAACTACGTAAGTCCCCTCGTGAGTACACAGCATATACACATCAACCAAACTGAGCCTATTCGCATTTAAAGAACCTTGGAGTTGAAGGCGTGATCTCACTCGCAATCTTAGCACGCCGAATACTTTGTTCAAGAGAGAATAGGGTATCCATTTGGAAACTTTGTTCTACCTGGTTGGTGAGGTCACAAAAATCACATCAACACTGCCTAGGAAGGGGACATTACAAACAACCCTACTCTCACTTGGCTACCAAACACTCTATGCCTAATGATTTTCCTATCCGCATCTATAGCACATTCCTCTAAAGCCACCTCCTTTGCAGCCTCCTCTTCCTTTTCAGTTTGCTTAGCTTTTGAGCTCTGTTATGAAATTGATTCCATTGCTCCTTTTTATGTATAGGTTTGTCTTCCCATCCCATATTTTCCCTTTATGTATTTATTATTTCCTCTTGCACTTTGTTCTTTGCGGCACAACTTCTCTACTCTAAGCACTATGTTGGTAGCCCTCTTCTATAGAATGCATATTAAGAGTATATATTTCGTCTTGAATGAATAGGTTCATACCATTGACATATTTAGAGACTTTCTTTGTGTCATCAACTAAATGACTAACCCAATTTTCGAGTATACAGAACTCCTCCATTTACTCATTAAGGGAGCTCTTTGCTTGCAATGGATTTTGGAGCTTTTGATTAGATCCATTGTGCAATTTGATGGCATGAAATTTCCCTTGATCTTCTTACCTAGGTGGTCCCAATCTGCAATCTTCCTCTTATCCTTCTTGATGTGTTCATTTTTCCCAAAGTCAGATCACAATGTGGTGTGTCCCTTCAATTTCATGCTCACATATTTGACACTATGGGGGTCCTTAATCAACTTAAATTCAAAATACTTCCCAAGTTTTGTGATCTAGTTTATCAACTCTTCTATATTCAAGCTTCCTAAATAGGTTGGGAGATCATACCTTAGTCTGTTTCCAACTTTCTTTATGGCTCTTGCAAGCCTATCCTCTATAGTGAATTCCTCCTCAAAGTCAGGGTCTATTGGTTTGGTTTTGGCAACATCTTCCTTCTCATCCTCACTATTGTCCTTCACCACAACTGCTTCTTTTCTTTGTATGGTCTCCATGATGTTGAGCCTCACTAAAGGGCTCTCAACATGTCAGCAAGGTCCGCTGCACACAATTCACTACCACATCGGTTGTTTCCTATTTCTATCTTCCTCTTTGGGCCAGAGCTCTTTTGATCCACCAGCAATTTGGCACACACACAAGTGCACTTTGTTAGAGAGCTCACAAACTCTCACTCGTAGGACATGGCCCCTACTTTGATACTGCTTGATACAAACTATTAGCTAGTTGTTCAATTGACCTGCATACGGTTTGTGTCACAACACATTTTTGCTAAGGAAATATTTGGTGCAAATTGCCCTTCTAGAGATTAAACTTCTTTATTCTCCTCTTTCTTATCTCCAAAGTTAGATGTAGAACCATCAAATAATTAGCTTTGAATTCATAGTTGCATGCCTTTTTATCAGTGTTCCACGAGGACATGTCCCCCCCCAAAAAAAAAACCTCGCGTTTTCTAGACATCCCCAACTCCGAGACTTGGGGACTCCTGGGGGGGGGGGGTTGCATTCCGCCACTAGCCCACCACCAGCAACACTGTCATCTCCAAGACGCAGCTAGGACTTTGAGGACGTCAAGGTGTCCTCAAGACATCTAGGGGACTCCTAGTTGTCTCCAAGATGTATAATTCTTATACATCTTTTTATAACTGTTTTTTCAAGTACTATATGTATTTTAGTGCCTTGCCGCCACTGTACCCTCGCCATCACCCCGCTGTTCCCAAACTTAGGCCCTTGGTCCCCTCATCCCGAAACTCATCCCCGCATCCCCCCATCAGGAAACTCCGTCGAACTATGCTTTTTATCCTTAGATCAATTGTTTTTTGCATGGTTCTTATCATTTGTGATAGAATTTGATTGTTAAAATTGAGGCAGTTTGTATCTTTGCTAGCATTTCTTGCAGATTAGTGATGGCATCATTGTTTGACCAAATCATTATCAACAGAATTGATTTCATGGCTTGAGGATTCCTCTTGGTTAGTTGGGGTAATTTTCCTACCAGTCATGAGTTGAGTTGGACCACCATATTCAGCATATGAATAGGTTCTGTTACCTCTGTAGTTTTTGTGAGATGGAGAATGATGAACATCTTATTTTAGATGCCCTGCTTGCTATGAGATCTGGAGAAGGTGCTCTTGTTTATACAAAGACTTGGGAGGTTCCTTGCCCACCTTCTCTCATTATCTTTTGGTCCTTTTCCTTAAGGAGGTTATCACTCCAATATGTAGGAGATTTTAGGGAATCTCATGAACTCCAATGCTGATCTTTTTTTCAGCTTTTCTCAATTGCTGGCAGTTTACACGTCACAAAGACAGCATCTATCAAAGATATACTAGTTCTCTTATGCATATAGTAGGTGTGGTTGATACAATGCCCTGCAATGATCTATAAGGAGCTTGGAAACCCATCTAGATCTTGCAAGTATTATTTACAAGCCTATCAACTACTTACTAGCAAGCTGTCTTTCTTATGTATATATACATATGAGGAACTCAGTTGCTGTCAAATCAATAATTTCAACTCAACAATAACGATGTCTCTAGAGTACAGTAATAAAATGGTTCTCAGATGGTAGGGTTACAATACTCCTCAGCTTGAATTATCCCATCATCTTAGAATAAATATTATTTCACACAAGCTCGATATATAAAATCTATTCAGATTTTAGATGTAGTTTTATCAAATTCTAATTTTTTTGGCTCATCAATTCCTCTCATAATTCTCTATGAATGCCTTTCAATGTATCAAAGTATAATCTACAAGGATGGTGTGGCTTTGTGGATCCACTGCCAATGTTGGTTTATATAGGCATTAGTATATGCCAGTTTTGCTGTGTGTAGATGCTTATGAGTCTACTATTTGTTAATTTTAGTTTATGTGGCCAGGTACACTATGTAGCAAAATGGAGAGGTGTTACTTTTATGACCAGTAGACAAGGCATGGGCGTTACTGGTGGCACTGTAAGTAAAACTGATCATAGACTAAAACTCCTTGTCAGTTTGGAACACTCAGTTAATGCAATGACACTTGATATGAAACATATCAGTTAATTATTGATATATCCCAACCAAGGGTAGCTTAAGAAACATATACATTTATGCTTTGATTATATTTTGAAGACTTAAAAAGAGGTTAGAATTAAATAGACATGGTTGTTCTTTAGTAGTTTTTGAGCAACGGACAAAATGAAATTACTTTGCTTTTATCCATAAGGGAACACTTTCAGATAGTATAAACTTCTGTATGTTTTGGATCTGTGCCAGGCACTTCAAGATAATGAAGGATTTAAGATGTGTTCAAGCTTTATGGTTGTTATATAATCAATAATGCCATGTTTTGCTAGATGAGTTTGGACACTAGAACATTTTTATTGTTTGTTCTACTTGTAAGAAATGTTTGAGAGTATGTTTGATCAAAATTTACTTGTGGTGGACATTTCATTGCAGCCCTATGGATTTGATGTGGGGGCATCTGAAAGAGGAACTGTTTTAAAGGGATTGGACTTGGGAGTTCAAGGCATGAAAGTCGGAGGCCAGGTGAAAAATAGCATTATTTTCTGGTAGATTGTTTCTCTTAAATCAATTAGGGATTTTTTGGAAGAGTTATCATTCTGGTGCTGTTAGATGAAGGGATTTGTTAGATATTAGTAAAGGGTTAACACAATTTATGCATGGGCAATATAATTGTGTACAATGGCAATCTAGAAGAGTGGGTGCAGGGGTCCTTTTCATGACATTACTATAGTGACTGTAAAATGGTTAGGCTATGAAGTGAAAAAGAAAAATAATGGTAGAAGATATGGCAGATTACCTTGTCAAAGTTTCTAGTTCTGAAATTGAGATTTTCCATTATCTGAAAAAAATTCTTCCTCTGCAGCGCTTGCTAATAGTACCACCTGAGCTTGCATACGGCAATAAAGGAATTCAAGAGATTCCGCCAAATGCAACACTCGAGGTAATAATTGTTTTATATCATTAGTTTGCATGCAAGAATTGATTGAGTTAAATCGTTTCTCAACTCTTCTCTGCTCTAAAAGATGTTTTGGTGTTGTAAATTGAAATTTGTTCTAGATGTAGCTTAAAATTGTTTCTTCACAATTTGTTTACAAAAAAATCTGGATGCTCTTCTGTAACAATAATGAGATCTTAGGTTTGCAATTTTTTAATATAATTTGCAACTTGAGCCTTTGGTGATCCAGTATAAAAATCCCATGAAAACCCAGACATGGCGTTTATTAGAGGAAAAGAGTGGCAATCCCAAAGACATTCTAGATCTCTGGCTAATAAGGAGAGGCAAATGCGAAAGGTGCAAGAGGGAAATCTAGAGCATGTAAGGCTGGTCTCCAGCTCATAGAACCCTGTTACAAACCTATCATATTATGGATTGTGGATCTAGAGTAGAAGGGTATGTGGCAAGGCCCCTCGTAGTTGACATTAGACCGCAATTGGTATCCTGGAAGGTTCCAGGAGAATATCCATTTTATATAATCTCTTTGAGAAGATATGGATCTCAATTCCGAGGTTATCAATAGCTCAAATTTAGTCAAAGCATTTCAGCAATATTATTTGTGACTTTGGCACGAACGAAATATTGATCTCTCGTGAGTAAGGAATCCTTGGTACCTTCTATTTAAGGTGGAATCATAAATTTTATACTGTTGACCCATGAATACATTATGTGCAAAAAACATGTTGGCGGGAGGCACAGGGCAACACTACTCATAACTTGGTTTAAACTATAAATGTGATAGATTGTTGAAGACATGGAGATGTGCAGAAAATATTGTGAAGGCAGTTGTTAATTGTAATCTTGTATCATCGATTATATTGACAGTCAATAAACCCATTTTACAAGGAGACCAGGGCATGGATGAGCATGGGAAGTAGGCATTTGGACGAGGATGCCACTTTCAGAAAAAAACAGAAAATGGGGGGTACATGGGAGAGCCAACTAAAAAACTTCAGAAAAATAAAAAATCTTTGTTACACCACATAAACAGTTTTAAGTTTTTAACAGATAAAGAGTGCATAAGAATTGAAATTTTAAATCATGGAAATGATATTGGGAATGGGGTTAGTCTGTTAGGGTTGGGCAGAAGTGTGACGGCCATGTTTGCCTGTTTTTAATTCGAGAGGATGCGTGTACATTTTTTGAAGTTATATTTATTTTGACATTCTCTTGTTTGACGACGATTATATATATTATAAAAGAAATAAAAGAAATGTAACCAGTATGCAAATTCATTTTCTATATATACTAGCACATATATATTATTTATTAATAATATTTATTAAAAAAACCGAGAGATATCCATCTTGAGGCACCTATGCACTTTGATGTGACAAATTGATTAAAAAATAGGTACCTGAGAAGGATATCTCTTGACTTATATATATATATATAAAAGTTTAATTTTAATAGGAAACTGCAATTCAACGAGCACATTGCATGGAAGCCTGACAATGAAATCCCTAGGGGAAATCTCAGTAAGGTGCTTAGGTGTAAAAGACACGTTTCAAAGAGCTCATTTACCCCCAAGACGTATCTATGTTTAATTGGTTTTTATACTTTACAGACAAAGGAATTATTATTTGTTGTTTTCAAAATACAAATTTTTAATTTAGTATATATATTCCAATCCCTTGAAGTAATTTTTTAAGTCAAATAAAATTTAGTTGTTTGCAATTATTTTTATCTTCTATTATAGTGAATTTTATTTGAAAAATGTATATTTAAAATAAATGAGACAGTATACTTCATATCTTATAGATGTTTTAAAAGAAAAGAATGTTGATTATGAAAACATGGGAGGCTAATAATATGTTCGTATTGCAGTTTGACTTGGAGTTACTTAGCATTAAACAAAATGCTTTTGGGTAACATATCAATAATTCCTCTTTTTATTATAAAGTACTGAATTCAAATAATACTAATAAAATAATTTATAATTTTTTTTTAATTTTACTTTTATTTTCATTTTCAGGTCACCTGTAAAAGTTGTTGAAGGATGAATACAAGATTTATTTAATTATCCTTCACTATTGATTGCAGCTCTTTAGCAGAATTTCAGATTGAAATGTTATATATTGTGTTATGTTCTATTAATTTATAATAAATATCTTTTGTTTCCTCTTAATCTTATGTATTTGAGATTGAAAGCTTCTCAAAGGTGTATCTGATCATTGATTTTGCACAAGTTAATAATGAAAGTTGTTACACATTTTTCTTTAATTTTTTTGCCAATAGATAATCATATATTATTGATGAAAAATATAAAGCACGTAGTAGTTTGTGAAATTTATGTAAAAGGACACACTCAAAAAGTAGGTTTTAATATAGGTTTAGTTCCTTGTTTTCTAGCTTTTTTTAATGTTGATTTGGGATGATTAACAGTTGGTAGGATTCAATAGAAGAAAAAAAGATTGTCTTAATGTCCACCCATGGCGCATTGTATTCTTACAATCTAACTAATATCTAGACAAAACCATTAGCACTAATGTTTGGAACAACTGGTTGTGTATGTCAAAGCTCAACTAGTTCACCAATTTATGGGTCACATAAGAAGCACCTTTCACATTTTGTGGCCTTTAAACCAAATGCTCTTGCTTCATAAATTAGTTCCATTTTCCATAGTATCAAATTAAAAATTAAAAGCCTTGTCAACATATATTTGGGAGTTGACAATTATTTGTTGCTATCTAAATACCTAAAATCTATGAGTATAACTTGGATTATTTAAGCTAAAACTAGCAATCTTTCTTAGTTGGGAGTATGTTAAGTTTACAATCTTGTATCTCTCAAGGTTTGTTCATTTTATGTTAGCTTGTGTTTTCATAGTTTTTATTTTTATTGAAGAAATTTATTGTATATTTTATATCTTGGAGGAAAATTTTACAATCACAATAGGATGGTAAAGGAAATAATGTTCAAGCAAATCTAGTTCCAAACTGATTTTGGAAACTATGCATAATGAATTTTCACAGTTTACTTCTTGAACCCGTTCTACAAGAGGGATGACTAATTACATATCTATTGTTGCACAAGTAGATTTTGAAATAAGTTATTTTTTCTACAAACAAAGAGTGTACATGAAATATTGGATATTTAACATTAAGATCAATGATCATGAAGACCTCAATTGAATATCCAGACCGATTTGATTCTTGAGAACTATAATTTGCTGACCTATTTGTTTCAACATTGCAACCAAGTTCATATTCATCTCATCCGAGAGAATTGTATTCTCCCTCTTCACCATCTCAATAGGAAAACACCAATATGATTCTAAGTTACCCATCTTGGTAAGAAAACTCTTAAGATTCTCTTGGTTTACTAGTCTATCATTACAGTTCTTCACCAACCCACAATGTAGTCTATCACATGCACACAGTTTTTAGCTCATGCATATAATACATGTACACAATGTGACCAACTAATGCATACAACATCTATACAAACTGTGACTAATTCATGCATACATCACCTACACATTGTGACTAATTCATGGATGTGTCACATACATAATGTGATTTTTTGATGCATACATGACATACAAGGTGTTAAACTCACAGATGCATCACATATACATAGTGTGATTTGCTCATGCATGCATCACATACATACAAGGTGACAAACTCATGCCTACATCACATATACACAATGTGACTAGCTTAAGCATGCATCACATATACATAGTGTAACTTGCTTACACATACATCACACACACATAATGTGATGGCACTGGCTATCCAGCCCCAGGAATGCACTAGGGGATGGATGCCTTCCCATCATATGCATCATCCGCTCCATTTAATAAACATCCCTTGCTCAATGCCATGCAAACAAGTAAAATCGTGCAGAACCGTAACTCCGGCCGTGACATTTTTGATTTTTGAGTACAACAACAACAAAAAAGAGTTTATTAAATATTTTTTAAATATAGCACAAAAAATATTAACAATATAAAACAATTTTTTTTAATATTTTTTATTAAATATTTTAATGATGTATTAATAAAAAATATTAAAAAAATTATATATATATATAAATTAAATTATTAAACAATTTTTAAACAAATAAAGTAAAACAATATTTAATAAATATAAATTAATTAATTTTGAAGTAAAATAAAATAATTCTTAAACATATAAAAATAATTTTATTATATAAAAAATGTAATGAAATATATTTTTTAATAAATATATTAACTCAAAATTGATATTAGATATATTTTTATTAATAAAATAATTTCTAATCATTTTTTTAATTTACATTCTATAAAATATTCAATAAATAATAATATAAATAATATAAGAATTATATATTTGTATTTTAAATTATATAATATATTTTAGTTTTTGAAAAATATGTAATTTTTAACCATTTTCCTACTTTTATATCTTTTAACAATTCAAAATATAATACAAATAAAATATAGTTAAAACATGTATAAAGCCTTCACAAAATTCATTGTATTCAAACATACTTATTCAAATCAAATAAATTAGTTTTACTTTAATTTTTATTTTAATTATTTTACTACAAATGTTTACTACAAATTTATATTCTTCTTTAAATAATTTTTATGTTTGACAAATCTTTTAAAAGAGTTAAAAATAATTTTTATAATTTTCAATTTAAATTGTATTTAATTTCTATCTTTTTATATAATTTATTTATATGGTGACTAAAATATTACATTCCTCATTGATTATTTAAATGTTTAATAATTTTGAAAAAATAATTTAACTTTAGTGGCATATTACATTCCTAACTAAATTATTTATATGCTTACTATAAAATGATTTCTACTCTTAATAATAACTTTTAAAAGTGGCCAAACTGGACACTGAAATTATTTTTTTAAACTAAATCTTCACATTCAGGCACCTATAGCGGCTAAACCGTGAAGAATTTGAAGATGATGCAAAAACTAGTTTTTTAAGAAAACAACATTTTTAAAAAGTGACACACACCGTATAACGCATTAATTTTTTTTCATGAAGGATAAAATTCTTATTCTTTCGAATTTAGATTCTTAACTCCAATATCTAGTGCTTCCACTTGGTTAGATAATTTTTAATTCAATATTTTTTCTTTAATCAAGTTTTAAAGTCAAA
>VDFB02267289.1:0-104578 GCA_007258455.2 Sequoia sempervirens
GGCTACAACAGAGGATATCCGAGGAAGCTCAGATGCTCATCGAAGAATATGGGTGTTGGTTCGTCCAATTCCCGAAGTTCACCTATCTGAGGCTTCCGGGTTATGATTCATATGTTTACAAGTTGCCAAGGTATCCAACTAATAGAATGATATTACTCGAGTTGTCTAGGCAATTGGTGGCCTACGACAAAATTATTAGGCGGAAGAAGAAGGGAGGCTTGCATTTTCCCATTGTGTTGGGAAATTCACTCGAGGAATGCCCGACTTTACAAGCAGCCAAAGAGGCCGAGGATGAGCTGAAATTCTACAAGTTGACCCTTTATACCAGCCGACAGAGTTTTGATCCTAAGGGAATGATTGGAACGGTTCAAGGAGAAGAATACAAACACAAGGCTCACTTGGAAGACTTTTGGGCGAATGCTGGAAGCGAGGATGAAATCAGGAGAAGGATGTTTTCAAGGCTGCCCCTGAAGCTAATCAGAGAGTGTGAGGTGATTAAGGTGCCAGATCAACTTGAGGAGGATACTAGGGTCACCCATCCAGATTATGAAATGGTAAAGAACGCTCCGATGCCACCAATAGATTGGGCCGAACCAGAGATTGCGGATCTAGACACTCTGTCTATCCCAGTCATGACATTCACGAGGGCTTGGGTGGATGAGCGTGTTAACAGGTTAAGAAGAAGGTCAGTCGCCCTCACGTATGACCTCATGGGTGATAGAAGGCCGCCGGTGTTAGCAAAGAGGAAGAAGCAACTCACACGAGGTCCATAATCAAAAAGAAGGGAGCCCGTTCAGCCAGAGCCGCAAGGGTCAGAGGATACAACGTCCACTCAGCTGGTATCTCATGCTTCCAGTAGGCGTGAAGTTTCATTGTTTGCTAGTCAGAGAGCTCCGAGAAATGAAGAACCGGAAGTTGGAGAAGTCAACCAGCCTATGCCAAAAGAAGTAGATACTCAGAGTGTGAATGATCCTGAAGGTGCCGATAAGCGGGATGAAGGGGAAGAATCAGATATGGAAACCCACTTTGACTTTTCCTTCGGAGAAGAAGATGCTGGGACTCATGAGGGAAGTGATCAAGAGGTCGAGATAATTGAGCCTCCAACAAATACTGCTCGGGAAGAAGTTCGAGAAGTGGAAGCAACTGAGGAGCAGCCCCTGATTATTTATGATATTCAACGGAACTGGCTTTCGCAGGCAATCAGAAGGGACCAAGATGATGACGCCGACCTAGCACTTGAGATGGAAGAACTCTTAAATAGGACAAGCAAGTCGCCAAAGCGGAAGAGGGCGAGAAAGTACACGAGGATAGAAACCAATGAGGCAGGTTCCCGTAGCCTTCATATCGCTGTCCCAAGGGAAGATCACGATTTGAGTGATGCAATGCCGGAGAAGTACACAATCACCACAGTCGAATTGGGACGTCCTTCTGGAGCGCAGGTGGTGGAAGAAGCGGAAAGTTCGTTTCAGGCATTAAAAGATAGGCTGGTAAAGAAAGAGGGAAAGTATAAAAGGTTGAAGAAAGAGCACCGAGCGTTGGTTGAGTATGTGCAAAATCTCGCACATCCTGTTGCTCAGGGTAATCCAGCGACCGAGCTTCCACCAGAGTTGCCACGAGAGCCGATCAGCGGCCTTGAAGAAGTGAAGAGGGCTGTACGAGAAGGAGATAAGTGGGTGAATGGTGTCCGTGCTGAGGCAGAAAAGTTCATGGCGGATCTCGTCTCAGCATTCCAAAATGCTTCCGGTATTCTTTCACGCTTGGATGATGTTGAGCAGGCTTGGGGAGATACCCACATCTTTCAAGATAAAACTATCCCACGTCTTGCTGTTTTGATGCGTGTTCCCACGCAAACTCTGGTGAATGAAGGGGTAATTCAAGCAGGTGATAGATATGACTTCCGTGGATGGCATTCAGCAGCGTTCACAGGGAAGAGTTTCTTTGACACTGCGGCAATGGAGTCCTCCAAGATCAGAAAGGCTATGAGGAATATTCGCGAGAGTATTCTCAACACTTTGGAGTCAGTATTCGCAAGAAGGCTTACGCACGAGGAGGTAGATGCAGAAGGACTAAGGGCAAGATTGCAGCCATTCTTTACAGAGATGAGGACATTTTCCCAGTTGGATTTTGAAAACATCTCTACATTTTCAACAATCATTCAGAGCACGCAAGATTCTATGGAGACTTGGGAAAAATCTTGTGAGAAGCACGAGCAAATGGTAGCCATCTTAGAGTATCAGCTGAATCTTACTCCATCAATTTCTGAAGAAGAGGTCGACGCAGTGCTGGCGCGATTCATAGCGTACGCGGTCAGAGAGAAGAGCAAAGGAATCCGGGTCATGGACGAGAATCTTCTAGAAGGTTAGTGGGCATTAATTGCTCATGGTGGTCAAAGGAGGAATCTGCTATTTTGGGAGCATTTATGACGCCACTCCTCCACCTTCTGGCGGTTTTTAGGGCAAAGCTTGTCTAGGGCTGAGGTGGCTCAATCTGAGCCCTCCATTGTAATTTGATCTGGGCCGTCGGTTCAAACAGGCCAGCTATATAAGGGGGAGTCCCCCTCATTTGTACTCTAGTAGTCATAGAATCAGAGAATAGAGAGCTATTGTTGAAGCAGAATAGAGAGTAGAAGCTTTTAAGTTAGAATAGTTTCTCATTTGCATTGTTGAAGAAGAAGGGGAATTCTCCCTTTGAGAATTTTGTAAGAGATTGTCACAAAAGATTATTCTTAATAAAGCTTTTCATTGATGGTGAATTTCAACTTTGTTTGGAATAGTTCGTGAGGTTTCTTATTCCTTTGACTTCAATTAGGAACTTAATTTCATGCTTGTAGTTAGACATGGATGTTTATGCTTGATATAAGTGAATTTCTTTTATCCATACCACTAACGTTCTTGCTGATGGTAAGCACGTCTTGTGTGGTCAACTGGACCTTTTGTACTTAACTTCGATCAAGGTTCATAGGTAGTTATGCATCGTTGTGATGGTAGTTGCACTATTGAATCCTGATTTGAACATCATTTTCATCCTTTGAAGATTGCACTTACTTTGTTGATGCTGTCCAACAGGAGGCTAAACAATGTTTGTCGTTTGTCGAAATTCATTTAGGTTGAGCGTAATTTCCATTTGCATTTAGATTAGAAGTTAGATTTTAGAAATCTCTGCAACCATTCAATTCCGCATAATCTTGGTTAGTTTTAGGAAACTTGCACGCTAAAGCTCATTCCGCAAAATCCCCTTCAAAAGCACATATTTTTACCACTTTATGTATTTATTATTTCCTCTTGCACTTTGTTCTTTGCGGCACAACTTCTCTACTCTAAGCACTATGTTGGTAGCTCCTCTTCTATAGAATGCATATTAAGGTTTGTCTTCCCATCCCATATATATTTCGTCTTGAATGAATAGGTTCATACCATTGACATATTTAGAGACTTTCTTTGTGTCATCAACTAAATGACTAACCCAATTTTCGAGTATACAGAACTCCTCCATTTACTCATTAAGGGAGCTCTTTGCTTGCAATGGATTTTGGAGCTTTTGATTAGATCCATTGTGCAATTTGATGGCATGAAATTTCCCTTGATCTTCTTACCTAGGTGGTCCCAATCTGCAATCTTCCTCTTATCCTTCTTGATGTGTTCATTTTTCCCAAAGTCAGATCACAATGTGGTGTGTCCCTTCAATTTCATGCTCACATATTTGACACTATGGGGGTCCTTAATCAACTTAAATTCAAAATACTTCCCAAGTTTTGTGATCTAGTTTATCAACTCTTCTATATTCAAGCTTCCTAAATAGGTTGGGAGATCATACCTTAGTCTGTTTCCAACTTTCTTTATGGCTCTTGCAAGCCTATCCTCTATAGTGAATTCCTCCTCAAAGTCAGGGTCTATTGGTTTGGTTTTGGCAACATCTTCCTTCTCATCCTCACTATTGTCCTTCACCACAACTGCTTCTTTTCTTTGTATGGTCTCCATGATGTTGAGCCTCACTAAAGGGCTCTCAACATGTCAGCAAGGTCCGCTGCACACAATTCACTACCACATCGGTTGTTTCCTATTTCTATCTTCCTCTTTGGGCCAGAGCTCTTTTGATCCACCAGCAATTTGGCACACACACAAGTGCACTTTGTTAGAGAGCTCACAAACTCTCACTCGTAGGACATGGCCCCTACTTTGATACTGCTTGATACAAACTATTAGCTAGTTGTTCAATTGACCTGCATACGGTTTGTGTCACAACACATTTTTGCTAAGGAAATATTTGGTGCAAATTGCCCTTCTAGAGATTAAACTTCTTTATTCTCCTCTTTCTTATCTCCAAAGTTAGATGTAGAACCATCAAATAATTAGCTTTGAATTCATAGTTGCATGCCTTTTTATCAGTGTTCCACGAGGACATGTCCCCCCCCAAAAAAAAAACCTCGCGTTTTCTAGACATCCCCAACTCCGAGACTTGGGGACTCCTGGGGGGGGGGGGTTGCATTCCGCCACTAGCCCACCACCAGCAACACTGTCATCTCCAAGACGCAGCTAGGACTTTGAGGACGTCAAGGTGTCCTCAAGACATCTAGGGGACTCCTAGTTGTCTCCAAGATGTATAATTCTTATACATCTTTTTATAACTGTTTTTTCAAGTACTATATGTATTTTAGTGCCTTGCCGCCACTGTACCCTCGCCATCACCCCGCTGTTCCCAAACTTAGGCCCTTGGTCCCCTCATCCCGAAACTCATCCCCGCATCCCCCCATCAGGAAACTCCGTCGAACTATGCTTTTTATCCTTAGATCAATTGTTTTTTGCATGGTTCTTATCATTTGTGATAGAATTTGATTGTTAAAATTGAGGCAGTTTGTATCTTTGCTAGCATTTCTTGCAGATTAGTGATGGCATCATTGTTTGACCAAATCATTATCAACAGAATTGATTTCATGGCTTGAGGATTCCTCTTGGTTAGTTGGGGTAATTTTCCTACCAGTCATGAGTTGAGTTGGACCACCATATTCAGCATATGAATAGGTTCTGTTACCTCTGTAGTTTTTGTGAGATGGAGAATGACGAACATCTTATTTTAGATGCCCTGCTTGCTATGAGATCTGGAGAAGGTGCTCTTGTTTATACAAAGACTTGGGAGGTTCCTTGCCCACCTTCTCTCATTATCTTTTGGTCCTTTTCCTTAAGGAGGTTATCACTCCAATATGTAGGAGATTTTAGGGAATCTCATGAACTCCAATGCTGATCTTTTTTTCAGCTTTTCTCAATTGCTGGCAGTTTACACGTCACAAAGACAGCATCTATCAAAGATATACTAGTTCTCTTATGCATATAGTAGGTGTGGTTGATACAATGCCCTGCAATGATCTATAAGGAGCTTGGAAACCCATCTAGATCTTGCAAGTATTATTTACAAGCCTATCAACTACTTACTAGCAAGCTGTCTTTCTTATGTATATATACATATGAGGAACTCAGTTGCTGTCAAATCAATAATTTCAACTCAACAATAACGATGTCTCTAGAGTACAGTAATAAAATGGTTCTCAGATGGTAGGGTTACAATACTCCTCAGCTTGAATTATCCCATCATCTTAGAATAAATATTATTTCACACAAGCTCGATATATAAAATCTATTCAGATTTTAGATGTAGTTTTATCAAATTCTAATTTTTTTGGCTCATCAATTCCTCTCATAATTCTCTATGAATGCCTTTCAATGTATCAAAGTATAATCTACAAGGATGGTGTGGCTTTGTGGATCCACTGCCAATGTTGGTTTATATAGGCATTAGTATATGCCAGTTTTGCTGTGTGTAGATGCTTATGAGTCTACTATTTGTTAATTTTAGTTTATGTGGCCAGGTACACTATGTAGCAAAATGGAGAGGTGTTACTTTTATGACCAGTAGACAAGGCATGGGCGTTACTGGTGGCACTGTAAGTAAAACTGATCATAGACTAAAACTCCTTGTCAGTTTGGAACACTCAGTTAATGCAATGACACTTGATATGAAACATATCAGTTAATTATTGATATATCCCAACCAAGGGTAGCTTAAGAAACATATACATTTATGCTTTGATTATATTTTGAAGACTTAAAAAGAGGTTAGAATTAAATAGACATGGTTGTTCTTTAGTAGTTTTTGAGCAACGGACAAAATGAAATTACTTTGCTTTTATCCATAAGGGAACACTTTCAGATAGTATAAACTTCTGTATGTTTTGGATCTGTGCCAGGCACTTCAAGATATTGAAGGATTTAAGATGTGTTCAAGCTTTATGGTTGTTATATAATCAATAATGCCATGTTTTGCTAGATGAGTTTGGACACTAGAACATTTTTATTGTTTGTTCTACTTGTAAGAAATGTTTGTGAGTATGTTTGATCAAAATTTACTTGTGGTGGACATTTCATTGCAGCCCTATGGATTTGATGTGGGGGCATCTGAAAGAGGAACTGTTTTAAAGGGATTGGACTTGGGAGTTCAAGGCATGAAAGTCGGAGGCCAGGTGAAAAATAGCATTATTTTCTGGTAGATTGTTTCTCTTAAATCAATTAGGGATTTTTTGGAAGAGTTATCATTCTGGTGCTGTTAGATGAAGGGATTTGTTAGATATTAGTAAAGGGTTAACACAATTTATGCATGGGCAATATAATTGTGTACAATGGCAATCTAGAAGAGTGGGTGCAGGGGTCCTTTTCATGACATTACTATAGTGACTGTAAAATGGTTAGGCTATGAAGTGAAAAAGAAAAATAATGGTAGAAGATATGGCAGATTACCTTGTCAAAGTTTCTAGTTCTGAAATTGAGATTTTCCATTATCTGAAAAAAATTCTTCCTCTGCAGCGCTTGCTAATAGTACCACCTGAGCTTGCATACGGCAATAAAGGAATTCAAGAGATTCCGCCAAATGCAACACTCGAGGTAATAATTGTTTTATATCATTAGTTTGCATGCAAGAATTGATTGAGTTAAATCGTTTCTCAACTCTTCTCTGCTCTAAAAGATGTTTTGGTGTTGTAAATTGAAATTTGTTCTAGATGTAGCTTAAAATTGTTTCTTCACAATTTGTTTACAAAAAAATCTGGATGCTCTTCTGTAACAATAATGAGATCTTAGGTTTGCAATTTTTTAATATAATTTGCAACTTGAGCCTTTGGTGATCCAGTATAAAAATCCCATGAAAACCCAGACATGGCGTTTATTAGAGGAAAAGAGTGGCAATCCCAAAGACATTCTAGATCTCTGGCTAATAAGGAGAGGCAAATGCGAAAGGTGCAAGAGGGAAATCTAGAGCATGTAAGGCTGGTCTCCAGCTCATAGAACCCTGTTACAAACCTATCATATTATGGATTGTGGATCTAGAGTAGAAGGGTATGTGGCAAGGCCCCTCGTAGTTGACATTAGACCGCAATTGGTATCCTGGAAGGTTCCAGGAGAATATCCATTTTATATAATCTCTTTGAGAAGATATGGATCTCAATTCCGAGGTTATCAATAGCTCAAATTTAGTCAAAGCATTTCAGCAATATTATTTGTGACTTTGGCACGAACGAAATATTGATCTCTCGTGAGTAAGGAATCCTTGGTACCTTCTATTTAAGGTGGAATCATAAATTTTATACTGTTGACCCATGAATACATTATGTGCAAAAAACATGTTGGCGGGAGGCACAGGGCAACACTACTCATAACTTGGTTTAAACTATAAATGTGATAGATTGTTGAAGACATGGAGATGTGCAGAAAATATTGTGAAGGCAGTTGTTAATTGTAATCTTGTATCATCGATTATATTGACAGTCAATAAACCCATTTTACAAGGAGACCAGGGCATGGATGAGCATGGGAAGTAGGCATTTGGACGAGGATGCCACTTTCAGAAAAAAACAGAAAATGGGGGGTACATGGGAGAGCCAACTAAAAAACTTCAGAAAAATAAAAAATCTTTGTTACACCACATAAACAGTTTTAAGTTTTTAACAGATAAAGAGTGCATAAGAATTGAAATTTTAAATCATGGAAATGATATTGGGAATGGGGTTAGTCTGTTAGGGTTGGGCAGAAGTGTGACGGCCATGTTTGCCTGTTTTTAATTCGAGAGGATGCGTGTACATTTTTTGAAGTTATATTTATTTTGACATTCTCTTGTTTGACGACGATTATATATATTATAAAAGAAATAAAAGAAATGTAACCAGTATGCAAATTCATTTTCTATATATACTAGCACATATATATTATTTATTAATAATATTTATTAAAAAAACCGAGAGATATCCATCTTGAGGCACCTATGCACTTTGATGTGACAAATTGATTAAAAAATAGGTACCTGAGAAGGATATCTCTTGACTTATATATATATATATAAAAGTTTAATTTTAATAGGAAACTGCAATTCAACGAGCACATTGCATGGAAGCCTGACAATGAAATCCCTAGGGGAAATCTCAGTAAGGTGCTTAGGTGTAAAAGACACGTTTCAAAGAGCTCATTTACCCCCAAGACGTATCTATGTTTAATTGGTTTTTATACTTTACAGACAAAGGAATTATTATTTGTTGTTTTCAAAATACAAATTTTTAATTTAGTATATATATTCCAATCCCTTGAAGTAATTTTTTAAGTCAAATAAAATTTAGTTGTTTGCAATTATTTTTATCTTCTATTATAGTGAATTTTATTTGAAAAATGTATATTTAAAATAAATGAGACAGTATACTTCATATCTTATAGATGTTTTAAAAGAAAAGAATGTTGATTATGAAAACATGGGAGGCTAATAATATGTTCGTATTGCAGTTTGACTTGGAGTTACTTAGCATTAAACAAAATGCTTTTGGGTAACATATCAATAATTCCTCTTTTTATTATAAAGTACTGAATTCAAATAATACTAATAAAATAATTTATAATTTTTTTTTAATTTTACTTTTATTTTCATTTTCAGGTCACCTGTAAAAGTTGTTGAAGGATGAATACAAGATTTATTTAATTATCCTTCACTATTGATTGCAGCTCTTTAGCAGAATTTCAGATTGAAATGTTATATATTGTGTTATGTTCTATTAATTTATAATAAATATCTTTTGTTTCCTCTTAATCTTATGTATTTGAGATTGAAAGCTTCTCAAAGGTGTATCTGATCATTGATTTTGCACAAGTTAATAATGAAAGTTGTTACACATTTTTCTTTAATTTTTTTGCCAATAGATAATCATATATTATTGATGAAAAATATAAAGCACGTAGTAGTTTGTGAAATTTATGTAAAAGGACACACTCAAAAAGTAGGTTTTAATATAGGTTTAGTTCCTTGTTTTCTAGCTTTTTTTAATGTTGATTTGGGATGATTAACAGTTGGTAGGATTCAATAGAAGAAAAAAAGATTGTCTTAATGTCCACCCATGGCGCATTGTATTCTTACAATCTAACTAATATCTAGACAAAACCATTAGCACTAATGTTTGGAACAACTGGTTGTGTATGTCAAAGCTCAACTAGTTCACCAATTTATGGGTCACATAAGAAGCACCTTTCACATTTTGTGGCCTTTAAACCAAATGCTCTTGCTTCATAAATTAGTTCCATTTTCCATAGTATCAAATTAAAAATTAAAAGCCTTGTCAACATATATTTGGGAGTTGACAATTATTTGTTGCTATCTAAATACCTAAAATCTATGAGTATAACTTGGATTATTTAAGCTAAAACTAGCAATCTTTCTTAGTTGGGAGTATGTTAAGTTTACAATCTTGTATCTCTCAAGGTTTGTTCATTTTATGTTAGCTTGTGTTTTCATAGTTTTTATTTTTATCGAAGAAATTTATTGTATATTTTATATCTTGGAGGAAAATTTTACAATCACAATAGGATGGTAAAGGAAATAATGTTCAAGCAAATCTAGTTCCAAACTGATTTTGGAAACTATGCATAATGGATTTTCACAGTTTACTTCTTGAACCCGTTCTACAAGAGGGATGACTAATTACATATCTATTGTTGCACAAGTAGATTTTGAAATAAGTTATTTTTTCTACAAACAAAGAGTGTACATGAAATATTGGATATTTAACATTAAGATCAATGATCATGAAGACCTCAATTGAATATCCAGACCGATTTGATTCTTGAGAACTATAATTTGCTGACCTATTTGTTTCAACATTGCAACCAAGTTCATATTCATCTCATCCGAGAGAATTGTATTCTCCCTCTTCACCATCTCAATAGGAAAACACCAATATGATTCTAAGTTACCCATCTTGGTAAGAAAACTCTTAAGATTCTCTTGGTTTACTAGTCTATCATTACAGTTCTTCACCAACCCACAATGTAGTCTATCACATGCACACAGTTTTTAGCTCATGCATATAATACATGTACACAATGTGACCAACTAATGCATACAACATCTATACAAACTGTGACTAATTCATGCATACATCACCTACACATTGTGACTAATTCATGGATGTGTCACATACATAATGTGATTTTTTGATGCATACATGACATACAAGGTGTTAAACTCACAGATGCATCACATATACATAGTGTGATTTGCTCATGCATGCATCACATACATACAAGGTGACAAACTCATGCCTACATCACATATACACAATGTGACTAGCTTAAGCATGCATCACATATACATAGTGTAACTTGCTTACACATACATCACACACACATAATGTGATGGCACTGGCTATCCAGCCCCAGGAATGCACTAGGGGATGGATGCCTTCCCATCATATGCATCATCCGCTCCATTTAATAAACATCCCTTGCTCAATGCCATGCAAACAAGTAAAATCGTGCAGAACCGTAACTCCGGCCGTGACATTTTTGATTTTTGAGTACAACAACAACAAAAAAGAGTTTATTAAATATTTTTTAAATATAGCACAAAAAATATTAACAATATAAAACAATTTTTTTTAATATTTTTTATTAAATATTTTAATGATGTATTAATAAAAAATATTAAAAAAATTATATATATATATAAATTAAATTATTAAACAATTTTTAAACAAATAAAGTAAAACAATATTTAATAAATATAAATTAATTAATTTTGAAGTAAAATAAAATAATTCTTAAACATATAAAAATAATTTTATTATATAAAAAATGTAATGAAATATATTTTTTAATAAATATATTAACTCAAAATTGATATTAGATATATTTTTATTAATAAAATAATTTCTAATCATTTTTTTAATTTACATTCTATAAAATATTCAATAAATAATAATATAAATAATATAAGAATTATATATTTGTATTTTAAATTATATAATATATTTTAGTTTTTGAAAAATATGTAATTTTTAACCATTTTCCTACTTTTATATCTTTTAACAATTCAAAATATAATACAAATAAAATACAGTTAAAACATGTATAAAGCCTTCACAAAATTCATTGTATTCAAACATACTTATTCAAATCAAATAAATTAGTTTTACTTTAATTTTTATTTTAATTATTTTACTACAAATGTTTACTACAAATTTATATTCTTCTTTAAATAATTTTTATGTTTGACAAATCTTTTAAAAGAGTTAAAAATAATTTTTATAATTTTCAATTTAAATTGTATTTAATTTCTATCTTTTTATATAATTTATTTATATGGTGACTAAAATATTACATTCCTCATTGATTATTTAAATGTTTAATAATTTTGAAAAAATAATTTAACTTTAGTGGCATATTACATTCCTAACTAAATTATTTATATGCTTACTATAAAATGATTTCTACTCTTAATAATAACTTTTAAAAGTGGCCCCAAACTGGACACTGAAATTATTTTTTAAAACTAAATCTTCACATTCAGGCACCTATAGCGGCTAAACCGTGAAGAATTTGAAGATGATCAAAAACTAGTTTTTTAAGAAAACAACATTTTTAAAAAGTGACACACACCGTATATACGCATTAATTTTTTTTCATGAAGGATAAAATTCTTATTCTTTCGAATTTAGATTCTTAACTCCAATATCTAGTGCTTCCACTTGGTTAGATAATTTTTAATTCAATATTTTTTCTTTAAGTTTTTGTCAAATCAATTACAATACATAGTAGATGGTATATATCAAATTCAAAAAATTATTGGATCATTCAATATCGTGCACTCATATTTAAAAAAAAATTGATAATCTTATTTTTCCACATGCAAAAAAGACCTTCATTTTCGATGAAAACCTATGTTTAATAAAACTAAAATATCAAATACATAATAAAACCAAAACATATTAAAATTATATTCGTTGGATAGCTCATTCTCAGGACTACTGATTCCAGTTGGTTTGTGAATATTCCTCCATTTTCATCCTCAAACCGAGCTCCGAAGTGCCAAAATTCAAAAAAAAAAAATTGTCTCAGGGGGATGAGGAATAAAGGGGGTTCGAGCGAACCACTAGGGGTTCGCTCGAACCAGGGTTCATTCCCCCCCTTTTATAAGGGGTTTTGATGGTTTTTTTGGCGGGAAAGTATTAAGAGGGTTTGGCCGAACCTAGGTTCTACCGAACCCCTAATTGGTTCGGTTGAACCAATAGGTTCGTATGAACCCCTAAAATCAAGTTTTTTTCCATGCATTCATTTTTTGTGATTTTTCTTTCCTCACTTCAATTGTAAACCACTATTGTGGCTTCACCCATAAACTATTTTAATTTACTTTTAAATGCTTACACTACTCTTTAAATTATTATTTTATTTATTTATTTTAAGAGCTTATGTCTTTATTTAAATTATTTACATGTTTAATAATTTTTTAATTGATGTAAACTTAGTCTTTACAATCCTTGTTTAAATTGTTAAAATGCTTTTCAATCTCTACTACTCTAGCTTAAAGTAGTAATCCTTGAGAGTGACAACCTTAACCTCATACTATCTCAATAGAACATTTTATACAAATTGAATGCTCTTTTAAATCTAACTTATCTTATAGACTTCATGTTTCACATTAAAATAAAAATTCATCTTTTGATGATTTACAATTGATTTACAATTTCCTTTAGTTTTTTGAAGAAGAAATGTGAGCCTAAGAGTTTTGATATTTAATTTAATTTTTTTTAATTTTCAATTTAAATTGTATTTAGTGTTTATCTTTTTATATAATTTATTTATATGTTGAATAAAATATTACATTCCTAACTCATTATTTAAATGTCTAATAATTTTGGAAAAATAATTTAAATTCAATAATATAATATGTAACTAAATTTAAATTGTTTTTTCAAAATTATTAAACATTTAAATAATCAATTAGGAATGTAATAGTTAGGAATGTAACATAATACAAACATAATACAAATAAAATATAGTTAAAATATGTATAAAGCCTTCACAATATTCATTGTATTCAAACATACTTATTCAAATCTAAATAAATTAGTTTTACTTTAATTTTATTTTTAATTATTGATTTAAAGTATTAACAATTATTGATGTATTTTTTATATAAAAATATTTTATTTGTGTTATGTATTGAATTGTTAAAAATTGTCTATTGAAGTGTAAATAAAATGGTTTCTCTTCAATTTTACTTTTCATTAGTGATTTTAAAAATTAAAAAATTATAGATATATATTTTTATTTAAAAACATTTTATTTGGATTTTGTATTGATTTGTAATATTCATTTAAAGATCAATTAATTGTATTGTTTGTTATTGTTTAAATTATGACATCATTGGTTTTTATTTTATGAGTATAAATAAGGTTTTTATATTAGGAAAAGCATAAACAATAATTTGATCATCTTAGATCTAAAACATAAATCAAAAGGTATAGATATATAATTTTCAAACTTACATCTATATTTGATCTTTAATTAAAACATAAACTAATATAAATAATTAAAACCCTTAAGTATCTTTAATATATAATAAATTATGTGTTTGTATATATGTTATATAGATAATATTTTAATATTTATTAAAATTTAATATATGTTTTTTAACATCTAATTAGGCCAAATCAAGTCTAAATAGAATATAAAAATAATAAAAAAGTACATCAATAATTGTTAATATTTTAAATCAATATTTTATTTGTGTTATGTATTGAATTGTTAAAAAAAGTCTACCGAAGTGTAAATAAAATGGTTTCTTTTCAATTTTACTTTTAATTAGTGATTTTAAAATTTAAAAAGTTATAGATATATATTTTTATTAAAAAAATAATTATATGGATTATGTATTGATTTGTAATATCCATTTGAAGATTAGTTAATTGTATTGTTTGTTATTGTTTAAATTATGATGTTATTGGCTTTTATTTTAAGAGTATAAATAAAGTTTTTATGTTAAGTGATGCATAAACAATAATTTGATCATCTTAGATCTAAAATATAAATCAAAAGGTATGGAAATATAATTTTCAAAATTACATTTGTATTTGATATTTTATTAAAACTAAAACTAATATAAATAATTACAGCTATTAAGTATCTTTAATATATTTTTAAAAATATTAAAGAGTTTATATATATATTTGTTATTGTTTAAATTATGATGTTATTGATTTTTTTTAAGAGGATAAATAAGGTTTGTATGTTAGATAATGCATAAATAATAATTTGATCATTTTAGATCTAAAATATAAATCAAAAGGTGTGTGTGTGTGTATATATATATATATATATATATATATTTCAAAATTACATCTATATTTGATCTTTAATTAAAACATAAACTAATATAAATAATTAGAATTATTAAATATCTTTAATATATAATAAATTATGTGTCTGTATATATGTTATAGATAATATTTTAATATATATTAAAATTTAATATATATTTTTTTAAAATCTTCTAATTATTGATTAATTAAGCCAAATCAAGTTTAAATAGAATATATGAATAATAAAAAAGTGCATCAATAATTGTTAATATTTTAAATCAATAATTAAAGTAAAACTAATTTATTTCGATTTGGATTTGAATAAGTATGTTTGAATACAATGAATTTTGTGAAGGCTTTATCCATGTTTTAACTGTATTTTATTTGTATTCTATATTGAATTGTTAAAAGATGTAAAAATCTTAATACTAGGAAAATGGTTAAAAATTACATATTTTTCAAAAAAATAAAATATATTATGTAATTTAAAATACAAATATATAATTCTTATATTATTTATTGAATATTTTATAGAATTTAAATTAAAAAATTGATTAAAAAATATTTTTTTAATAAAAATATATCTAATATCAATTTTGAGTTAGTATATTCATTAAAAAAATTATTTCATTATATTTTTATATAATAAAATTATTTTTATATGTTTAAGAATTATTCTATTTTATTTCAGAATTAATTTATTTGTATTTATTAAATATTATTTTACTTTATTTGTTTAAAAATTGTTTAATAATTTAATTTTTTAATATATATATAAACTTTTTAATATTTTTTATTAATACATCATTAAAATCTTTAATAATAAAATATTTAAAAAATTGTTTTATATTGTTTTGTACTATATTTAGAAAATATTTAATAAGCTCTTTTTGCAGCTCTTGTGCTTGAAAATCAAAAATGTCACGGCTGGAGTTACGGTTCTACACGATTTTATTTGTTTGCACGACACTGAGGAAGGAACGTTTATTAAATGCAATAGATGATGCATATGATGGGGAGGCATCCATCCCCCGGTGCATTCGTGGGGCTAGATAGCCAGTGCCTAATGTGACTAACTCATCGATACATCACATATGCACAATGCAACAAATTCATGCTTGCATCACATATACACAATGTGACTAGTTCAAGCATGCATCATATATACATAGTGTGACTAGCTCGTGTACACAATACATGTACACCTTGTGACTAGCTCATACATACAACACATATATTCAATGTGAATTAACTTGAACAATGTCACATGTACACATAGTGACTACCTAACAAAAGGAAGTGGTTGCAACCTTACTACAAACATCTCCCCCTTTACTTAGTTTAGTAACACAAATATTTAAGTACATCCTAACAAGAAATAAAAATGTCAATGCATCCTATACTACACCATAGGTCCTCTCCTTCCCAATTCATTGTCAACTATGATGACAAGACAAACATCACATGCTACTTCTTGTCATCAATAAGAGGATATGTATAACAACACATAATAGACCATAAATACACACATAGTGATTAACTCACGTATGTCATAGTGATAAATATAACAACACATAATAGACCATAAATACATTTACACATACTGATTAACTCACATATACATACCAACTAAAAATAAGAAGTAGATGTGACCCTTCTACATGCATATTCTCATTACTTGACTCACAAACATTTACCCTTTGAGTACATCCTCAACTTCAAGAAAAATATTAGTGCATCGCATGCTACATCATGGGCCACATCAATCCAATATTTCTTTTATTAATAATTTAGAAATGATTAACATAGCCTTTACAAATATATCGAATAAAATAATTTTAATGAGTATTCTCGCCACCCAATGTTTCTGATTTTAGAGTTCCTGCGAACAAAATTATAGGCTCCATCGACCCAGAAAAGACCGCTGATCTCCCCAAATCCATGGAAGGTGAAGGAAATTCACTCACCAGTGCTTATTGAAACAGTGACTCGCGACTAGAACGAAAGAATGAAGGAAATCGTTTAGGGATTCGTCCAATGATGCTATAACTCCAAAGTAGAATAAGGACGCCACAGTTTTCCTGGTAAGAGATTCACAACCCAAGTCTAGGTCGTTCAGTAATGCTCCTGGCCTAAAATCCGTTAATGTCGCCCAAAATAGGGCTGTTCTTACCGCGACACACAATTCTACTCCTGATTCATTGTATGGGAGAAAAGGTGGTCCCAGATGAAGGTCAAACCCCTCAGCTGTGCCATAAAGTCCCCTGCTCTGGAATTGGAAGCTGATGTTGGAATGAAGTTATCAAAAATGAAGGATTTTTCGCTTCGCACGGGTTATCAGGCAGGTTCATCTCGTTCTAGCCGAGTCTTTCAGATCTGCACACAGCGATTGTTGAAACCTGGATACTGTTTGTGGAAGGTAGCCAGAAAATATATTCTTGTGTTCGTGGATTTTTTAATTGCAGTATTCGATTGTGTGAAAGATCGGGATGCAATTCTTTGCGGTCATCTCTGGTTTTAGGGCCAGCATTTGCTCATACTCAACCCCTGGCATGTTGCCCTTAACCTTTCTATAGAATCATTAAAGGTTATGCCTGTGGATTCATCTTCCAAATCTTCTTCTTCAATATGTTTTGAAGCATTTACAATTCATGATATTGTTATCAAGACTCAATGTGTAGTTTTATGAGTCAAATTCATTGACCCATGTTTCATGAGTAGTGGTTCACAAGAACCCATCTCTCATGATAATGAATGGTTCACTAAGCACTCATTGCATCTAGGTGATGCTCACAGAGGTGAAGCACTAGGCCTTCTCGGGAGGTCACCCATCTTGGTACTACTCCAGCTCAAGCACATTTAACCATGGAGTTTTCCCCAAGGTTAAGCCCACTTAGCTTGCAACCCCATTTGCAAAACCTTCAGCAAGTGTTGTGCCTTATGAACCATTCATTATAGAGCCCCTTTAGCTCATCAATTGATAAGTAGGAGTTATTTTCCACAACATGTCAAATTGTGATATTGCTATCAAGATTCAACCGTGTAGTTTTACAAGTCAAACTCATTGACCCATGTTTCATAAGTAGTGGTTCACAAGAACCCATCTCTCATGATAATGAATGGTCCACTTAGCACTCATTGCATCTATGTGATGCTCACAGAGGTGAAGCACTAGGCCTTCCTATGAGGTCACCCAACTCGATACTACTCTAGCTCAAGCGTGCTTAACCTCATTGCATCTAGGTGATGCTCACAAAGGTGAAACATGGGTCAATGAGTTTGACTCATAAAACTACATAGTTGAATCTTGATAGCAATATCACAATTTGACACGTTGTGGAAAATACCTCCTACTTATCATTTACAATTCATTGAGTTGTTGCTTGGCAATAGATTCAGACACCTCAAATTTCATTCATACAACTTTTGTCTGCAGTCTTGTCAATCTTGACATTTCAAATGTTTGACCTGCCGACATTACATTTTAAATTGCAGAGCATTGTTGGTCTCAACATTTGGACTATGAAGAATTCCTTTTCAATGTTGTGGGTGTTGTGAAACACGACACATCGCTATAGACTCTCTAATGTCCAAGCATTGGATCTGACTTCTCAACCTTTTGTGTCCTTCCACATCTACAAATCCTCTGAATTTATTGAAGATGAAATCAAATTAGGTGAAAATATCTCATAATATTATGAAATATCTAGGTATTAATTGTTGAGAACTTGTTTGTGGATTTAATGCACTATTTTTTCTTTTTAATCAAAACTATTCCTCAACAGACTACAACTTATTGATTAACAAAAATCCCAACTTTTCAAAAAAATTTATAAAATATAATTTAATTTTTTTAATAATATATTTAATTAACATCAATATCTTATACATATCTATCAAAAAATTTAGAGATATCAAATTTAACTTAAAAGTTATTTAATTTTACTTTGGAACTATTTTATTTAAATTAAAATAGATATCTTAAATCTATCTAAAAAAGATATCAATTTGAAGTCATTGTATGTACTTAAAAGTTATTTTATCTTTCATATGAAGAAATAAATTTTATGTGTAACTTATTTTAAAAATATTATGTTTATTACTGTCAAAATTAATGTAAAGTTAAAGAGTTTTTATTAACACAATCATGCCAATACCACTCCACCATCAGCTATCTATTGTAGAATGTCCCTCAACATTATTAGATATTTTTATTAGTTATTTAATTTTGAAATAATAAATAGTATTTATATATCTATATAAAAATTATAGTTTAATTTCAAATCTTAATCTATGGTTATTCTTCTATATTTTATTTAATTATGTTATTATTAAATATTAATATTTTGATGGTGACAAACCTCTACTAAAACAAGGCGATGCTCCCCAAGGTTGGTTTGCATGGACGACCTTACACAAGCGGAATTTGATTGGTGATAGACTACACTTGATTGGGGTGGTCAAACCACACTAGTACCCAATGTGCAAGAAGAGTGAGGAAACAGTAGACCACCTGTTGATCAACTGTGAATTTGCATCGAAATATTGGGACTATCTAATGCAGAAATTGAATTGGTATGGAGCAAGGAAAAACAACATATATTCTTTCTTTTGGAGCTGGCTGAAATTGCAAACAAACACATTTTGGAGCAACATTTGGACTATATGCCTCTCTCCTTTATGGAAAATTTGGGAAGAAAGAAATAGTCAGGGATTCTGTGATGAAGAAAAAAGCATTGAATATGTTTTAACAACTAAGAATGGCATCATAGAAGTATTAAACTCAAGAGTTGTGAAAAAGCATCAAGTGTTCACAAATTGGAATGATTTACTAATGAAAGACTAGTGAGGACTCAAAATGTCACAAAGTTATTCAATGTTCAAACAAAATCAACATGGTCCAAAAGGAAAAATATGAACTGGACATATCCTCCAAGTAAGAGATTAACGATAAATTTTGATGGAGCATCCAAAGGAAATCTTAGAAAATCAGGAGCATGGTGCATCATAAGAGACCATTGTGGAACATTGTATGGGCATTATCAAAAATTGAAAGAGGGCACTAACAATAAAGTTAAAATGGCAACAATTGCCACTAGATTGGAACTATGTATCTCAAAAGGAATGGGAAAGGTAGACATCGAAGGGGACTCATTAGTTTGCATAAATGCAATTAAAATCGAATCAATTAAAAATCGGTGCCTTCAAGGATGGATTAATGCTATTTGATCCAAACTATCACAACTGATGGAATCCTCGATAACACAGTATATAGGGAGGCCAATCAAGCCATTGACCTCCTTGCAAACATGGGCATATCTAGTACAAAGGACATCCTGTTTCCTCTGAAACAACATGGGAGGGACTAGAAGGAATATTGAATTGTGACTAAGACAAGGCTGGTTGCTCAACAGAATCATATCGCGTATAGGGAAGGAACCTCCAAATTATTCAAAGGGTGATTCACCTTGGAAATGACACTAGTATGTGAAGATATAAGAATTAAACCGTAAACATGAAGTGATAGCACAAATACCCATTTTCAAAGAAATTAGGAATACGATCTACTTCAAAAAGGAGGTATGGTGTATGAAGCTCCACATCATTGGTCTGACCATCATAACTGGGTTTTGAATCACATCATGAGATACATCAAATCTTGAGATACTGGTGTGATATGATAGTTTCACATATCCACAGACTCACATGAGATCTATGAAGAGAGGTGAAGATTATAATAAAGGAATATGGAGGGGTTGGATCGATGATCAGACATGAATGCAGGTGCTTTCTTGGCATTGGCATGTGAATGCAAAATGAAGCACTGGAGATCCAAATTAGAAGACTCTTTAGGGCACATGAAGGTGAGATGGTGTGAGCGATAAAGAAAACAATCAGGGAAGCTAGTTGGCAAGAGGGGCACATCCATGAGAACATCATATATGAGGTCTTCATTTCCAATTTGGTGGAGGCGACTAGATGGAGAACACAAGATAAGATTATTGTTGAGCACCTTCTACCTCTCCTAATTTTGCAGAGTGCATGATAGAAAGAACCTCTAACCCATCAACGAAAGGTCTTATAGTTGGGCTTTTTTATGCAGGTGCAACAAAAAACAAGAAGACTGAAACTGCCAAAGTGTTGTGCCTCTTCCATGAAGGAATAGATCTTAAGAACATGGGAGAATTCCTAGTGTAGAACGAATTTTGAAAGTCTTATTGTTAGTGTAGAATATTCTGTTTAAAATATTCCTCTAGATTAATCAATAAAAATCATGAATGCAATTATTTACAGTTTATCTTTTATCTTAATTTGTGCAATTGTGTAATTTGCAACTCAACTAGTATTCCTAAAATTCTCACACTTATTAGACTGGAAAAATTCACAGCCAACACAATCTTAATTCAACAGTTCTATTTTTCAATTGATGAACAATTCAAAATTGCACAGGAACAATGGTAGCAAATTCTTTTTAGTGATAACTAACTTGCAAGCCAATTACATCAAATAACATACTAAAAAAATATGCAACAACATTACAAACTTGGTCTTTCATAGTCGTTTACATTCATCTACAAGTAACCACTCCACTATTCATTTTCTTCCCAACACTATGCAACTCTCTATGTCATCAATGTTGCCCCATTTGTAGGTCTTTCTTTGTTGATTAAAAAGGACTAAATTTTATTATTTGTAACAACCTCCAAGATGGGAATGTTGCCCCTTAATCTCCCACACTCTCTTCTCTCTTAACCTGTGTGGCTACTTCTTTTCTTTATCTTTGCTTAGTCTCTTTGTCGTGCGGTGTCTTTTCTCTCCACCTTCTGCTTATGACTAATCTCCTTCCTCCTACATGGCCTCTTATATCTTTAATTTTGTTATTTTCTTTTTCATTTTTCTTCAACTTTTGTTATGAAAAGATGCCTCTAACATCTATTTAAACCAACAAATAAATAACCTCCAACTTAGCAAAGAAAACAAAGTGAAAATTGTTGTGATTTAACACCTTTTTGGGCTCCCAAACAATTTTTTTCCATTTTCAAATTCAAATGCCCCAACTTCTTTATGCAATGGAAAGATGAAACATAAAGGAATAAAATCCAATGATTTAATTACCAAAAACTCTATACTACCATGCCAAAATAATTTGATCAAATTGGTCCTTTGGAAGTACGTAGTTGGATGCCAAAAAGTGACTTTTAATGTGAAAAAAATCAGAAGCTCCATTTTGCCTAAAAACTAGCCAAGATAAGAAGTATAACATTACAATGCTTCCCTCCAATGGATCTTCTCCAACCATTATAAATTTTTAAAATTTAATTTTTTCGTAAAGTTGCTTGCTGAGTCTTAAAACAATGGTCTAGCAAAAATTCAAATCTTGCAATTCTGACCACACAAGAGACTTTGTGATGTCAAGAGATTCTTGAAACCACCAAAACAATCTAAAATTAAAAAATCAAACTGAAAATATTATTGGGCAATGCAAGATCACTTGTGGGCCTGGATGCTCCTGCATTAGACACATTGGGTAAGAAGTTTGTGAGCATAGCTCACAAAATGGAACTAAGTTGTAGGACTACCCTTTCAAGTTGCAAGAAACTTGCAACATACTCCAATGTTGAGACAAGTATCCTACAATTTTTTTTCTTCTTTTCCAACACGTAGCCAGAACATTCGTGATATTCCTTCACCAAATTTCCCCTTCATTTTTATTTCTCTTCTTGAAATTTCTTCCATCATGAGTTGTTTCACCTTCTATGAAAAGCAAGTCTGTGGAAGAAGTGAGGGTTTCACCTTCAGCAAATGGTCATGGTTTTTGGGTACCCAAGGGTATTCTTTCTTCTGAGACAAAGTTACCTGTAGAGAAAACTATGTTATGGCACCAGAGACTTGGCCACATTGAAGAAAACAGTCTAAAGACCTTGAAAAATAAAAACTTTGTTGAAGGTTTGTCTAATTGTAATCTTGAATTCGATTTCTATGAGCATTGCATTTATGGAAAACAAAACTACGTTCATTTTTACTTGAGTTCTCATAAATTTTTTGGTCTATTAGACTTTATTCATTCTAATGTGTTTAGTCCTATAGATGTTCCTTCGATTAGTCAATCCTCATATTATGTTTCATTTATTGATGATTATAGTAGGTCATGGGTATATTTTCTAAAGAGTAAATATGAAGTTTTCAATCGATTTAAAGGATTTAAAGCAATGGTTGAGTTACAGTCTGGAAATAAAATAAAATGTTTGAGGACTGATAATGGCGGTGAATTTTGCTCTAATGATTTTGATAGATTTTGTAAAGATTGTGGTATTCATAGACAAAAGACAACTCTGTATTCTCCACGACAAAAATGGAGTTGTAGAAAGAATGAATAGTACACTAATGGAAAAGGATAGCAGTATGTTGAGTGGTGTTGGCCTAGAACAAAGGTTTTGGGTTGAAGTTGTTGTCATTTCTTGTTTCCTGATTAACAAGTCTCCTACATCAGTTCTTGTTGATAAGACGCCTATAGAGGCATGGTCGGATTGCAAGCCTCATTAAGACATCTTAGAGTTTTTTGTTGTGAGGCATATGCACATGTGCCAAAAGAGAAGCAAACAAAGTTGGAGAACAAGGTTGTGAAATGTATCTTCATCGGATACAATTATGGTGTGAAAGGATACAAGCTTTGGGAGCCTATTGCACAAAAGGTAATATATAGTAGAAGTGTTATTTTTAGAGAAACTAAGCTTTCTTCTGCTACATTGCAGCCAGAACAAAGTAAACAAGAAGATTTGATTCAATTTCCTCCTACACCTAAGCTTTCTTCTGCTACATTGCAGCCAGAACAAAGTAAACAAGAAGATTTGATTCAATTTCCTCCTACACCTGAGTTGAGTCAAGGCCCAAGGATAGACAAGAAGTTGAGGAGAGCTCATCTCGCTCTGGATCTTCAGAAGAGGAGGAAAAACCTCTAATTCAACTTGTTCGTAGGTCTACAAGTCTACAAGGAATAGACAACCAGCTGAAAGGTATACACCTGATGATTTGAGATGTAATTTTTCTTTGAATACTAACATGGATGAACCCAAATCTGTAGAAGAGGCATTAGGTATGAATGATGCAAAATCCTGGAAGACTACTATGGATGAAGAAATGGCATCTTTGAAAAAGAATGATACATGGGATCTTGTACCTTTGCCTGAAGGACGAAAACTTGTTGGTTGCAAATGGGTGTTCAAGAAAAAGATTGGTTCAGATGGAGGTATTGAGAAGTACAAAGCAAGGTTGGTTGTGAAAGGTTACTCTCAAGTTGAGGGTGTTGATTATGGTGAGATATTCTCTCCTATTGCAAAAATGACATCCATTAGATTTTTGCTTTCTATTGTTGCTACTTATGATTTATAGGTTGAGCAAATGGATGTGAAAACTACTTTCCTTCATGGCGACTTGGAGGAGGATATTTATATAACACAGCCAGAGCACTATGTGGTGAAAAGTAAAAGTAAATTGGTTTGCAAATTGAAGAAATCTTTGTATGGCTTAAAACGAAGTCCTAAAATGTGGTACTAGAAATTTGACACATATGTGTTGAGTTTGTGATTTGAGCGTTCTAAATCAGATCATTGTGTTTATTATAAAACTAATGGTGATTATTTCCTGTTTATTGCATTATATGTTGATAATATCTTATTTATTGACAAAGGGAAATGTATGATTTCAAAACTGAAATCTCAACTTGCTGCTAAATTTGAAATGAAAGATCTTGGTGCAGCTAGACACATTCTTGGGATGGAAATTAAAAGAGATAGAGTGAACAAAAAAGTTATGGCTTGGCCAAAGTATGTATGTCAATTCAATTTTATAGAGATTTAACATGCAAGATTGTAGACCATTGTGTGTTCCCCTTTCAATTGGAACAAAGTTATCTATTTCAAATTGTTCAACATCTCTATCAGAGATGGAAGACATGAGCAGAGTGCCTTACCAGTCAGTCTGAGAGTTTGATGTATGCTATGGTTTGTACTAGACCAAACATTGCCCAAGCAGTGAGAGTTCTTTCCAGATACATGTCTAATGCGGCAGAGTTTATTGGGATGCAATTAAAGAGTCTTCAGGTATTTCGTAGTACCTCAGATTATTCCTTGTGTTATCATAGTAATGTGACTGAAGACGAGTTTTCCCTTGATATTCATGGTTATGTGGATTCAAATTGGGTAGGTGATACTGATAGCAAACGATCCACCAGTGCCTATGTGTTTACTTTATTTGGTGGTGCAATCAGTTGGATGAGTAAGCAACAGGTTGTGGTTGTTTTGTCCACTATTGAAGCAGAGTATATGGCGCTACTCATACTTGTAAAGAAGCCATTTGGCTTAAGAGAGTGTGTTTAGATATTGGAATAAAACAAGGTGTAGTGACAATTTATTGCGATAGTCAGAGTGTGATATGTCTAGCCAAGAACGACATTTCATGTCAGGACCAAGCACATTGATGTACAATATCATTTTGTTCGAGATATGGTCGAAGATGGCAGGGTGAAGTTGGTTAAGGTAGAGACTTTGATGAATGTTGTTGATTCTTTAACTAAGCCTGTGAGCATAGAGAAGTTTAGATGGTGTTTATAGATTATGGGTCTTTCGGCCCCTAGCAATTAAGAGACAATGTTTACTCCCTCCCGTTGCTCTTGCAAGGTGTTTGATAAGTGGGAGATTTGTTGGGAAAATGTGTCTCAACCTTGCAATTATATAAAGGTTATTATTGATAGGATATATATATATATATATATATATATTTTTTTCCTAGTTACACCGATAGATGTAATATACAATGGCATCAAGAGGGAGGAGTGGGATGCGTGTAAACAATTTTTTGTTAACTTTTTTAAGAAACTCCTAAAATGATTGACATACATTAGATAAATGATCCATTGTAAATCTAGACCATTAATTATTAGGTTTTAGATCTAATGGTGGATATTTTGTTGGTCTGTCTTGCCCTAGAATGTAACCCTATTTTATGAGGGTGTTGTATTACGATTGCGGTAGAGAGAGATGGTGATGTATTTTAAAAGTCTGATAGCAGTCGTGTTGTCTCTTGATCTATGAGTGGTGAGACTCTTGTGAGAAGCTTGCTCTACAAGTACATTGTAATCTTTGTGATTTACTGAATAATATATTGGACAGCTTTTGGAGTGTGGGGATTTTCTCCAGAAAGGGTTTTCCCCACGTAAATCACTATGTCGTGGTATGCATGATATTTATGTTTATTTATGTTTAAGTTTTTGTAACTGTTAAAAAATTGTAAAAGTTTTGCATTATTCTCCTCTCAAGATTAGTGTAGGAGGTTGTTCCACTACCTTAGCTTCCTTACACACAATTGGATGTCGGAAGGTGACTTTTGATGTATTATTTTCCAAAAACTCTGTTTTGCTTGAAGACTAGCTAAGATAAGCAATATAACTAGTTCGGAATGAGTAATTTGTAACTATGCTTTTCTACACATTAATCAATTGGGAACCTTGGCTTTCTAGTTTGGAATGAGCAATTTGTAACTATGATTTTATTAATAAAAGGGAGCCCCTTGGTAGTGCTTACTAATCCAAAAAAATGACATTTAAATAGCTATCAAATTTAAAATAAAAGGTAAGAGTGCTAATACACTCACATCATTATACTTCATCCCTTGATACCATTATAAAATCTCTCAAACATTAATAAAATTAAATTGAAAAACTATAAAAATATTATAAATAAAAATTTATAAATTAATTAATTGATAGAATTGATCAAACATATTCAAAATCACTAATTATGAGAAGATATATGTTTAACTTGAAACATAAAAATTAAAAGATGGAACTATAATAAATAGTAATTAATAAAAATTAATATCATTTTAAAAATAAATAAAAACATAATTTTTAAAAGAAACTTTTTCTCTTAAATTATATAAATGTTAAATTTAAATGTATATAAAAATTATATATATTCAATAATAAATAATTTATAATTAATTTGAATTCTACTTTATATGGGTTTTTTAGAACATCTTCCTATATGTTACTCTTTATAAAAATGGCTAAGCATTGTGGAAATTAGTACAAAATGGTCATCAATGTTGGGGGTGCATTTGCAAGGAGAAATCTTTCAATTAGTTGAAGAGGGGTTGTTTTGTAAATTGCAATTTCTAAAATTTGGTGAAAGACAATCCCTATTGTTCTCCATTTCGGAGCTTTTATAAGATTTAAGATCTCTGTAATATCTTTTATTTCCATCTCAGAGCTTTTAGAAGGTTTCTTATTTAAATTTTATTGTAAAAATAGATGGGAGAAGAGGGGAAGAGTGTAAAAATCAATGGAAAAAGAGGGGAAGAGTTATGAATTAGATTGACTCACTTTAACTCTAACCTGTAGATGTCTCCATAATATATTTTCGCCGAAGGCGTGTCATATTTGAAAATAGCTACCTGATTTATGAAATCAACGGTTAAAAGATGAAGAAAAGCGATGCAATACGGTTCAAAAAAATCTCTTTCGTTGAATTTTTCGTATTTATTGCCGGCCACCAGTATTGTTTCGTATTGCTTTTGAAACCCGTACATTATTGCCAGCTACCAGCAATGTTCCGTAATACCCGTAACCGTTTTGAATTATTTACTTTTGTTCACTTTTTTTCACCGTTTCGGGACGTGATTAGAAGAAGAGATAAAGCATCTACCGAAAAACAGCAGTGAAAATAGAGAATTTTCAAAAAGTAATTTATTTTTAGAATACCTACTTAAAAATTTATTTCAAACTTCGTAATCTCTTTACTACTGTCTACTAGCGTAGTAAATAGACCCATATGCTTGAGCACGTGGATGATTCGATGTAATGTTGAAAATACATTAATATATATTAATGATTTTTTGATTTTAAGATAGTTTTTTAAATTTTAAATTTAAATATTAAATTTAAATAAGTTGATATTTTTAATATTTAATTATAAAATATTAAAATTAGTTATTCAATTTTAATTAAATTTATTATTATTATTATTATTTTAATTTTAAAAATAAAGTGTTAATTATTTATATTATTAATTTTTAAATAATTCATTAATAATAAAGTTTTAAAATTTAAATATTAATTATTCAAGCTTTTAGTTAACTAAATTAATCTTATTTATAAAATAAAAGTTTTTTAACTAAATTAAATAAGTCTTATTAATCAAATGAAAAGTTATTTGAAGAATATTATAGAATTATTTTTTGAATATTTATTTAAAATATTATTTTTACAATTTAATATCTTTATTAATTTTTTTTAAAATTAATTGATTTTGTTTATATTTTAAAATAAATAGGTTTTTCCCTTTTAAAGATATTATAAAAAAATAATAATTTCAAACAATAAAATTATATTTATTTGAAGTTCGCCAAGCTTCATTTGTCCATCAAGATAGAAATTGACGAATAATGGATGCAAGACGGTTGCAGTGATAATACGCCGGTAGAATTTTTACTGTTTAAATTTCAATTTACTGTATTTTGGTCCTCTGAGTCACCCATGAATTTAGCTTCCGGCTGTATTTTTTCATTTTCCTTATTCGCTATATTTTCTTTTCTTATATTTTTATTTTCATTGCCGTTTTATTTTTAAAAAGCCTAAAATTCTGGGCTTAGTTGATGTGTTTAATTTAATTATATTATATTTATTCTACCTTGCTTTCCACACATTCTCCTTCTATCCGACTTTCAAAACTATAAAAGATTATTAAAACATTATTATGTTAAATGATTTTTTTAAAATATTGAAAGATTGTGTTTTAGTGAGATAATTGTTGAAAATGTTTTAGATGATTTTTTTTTTTAAATTATTTTAAAGGTTAATATTTATATTTTACATTTATTAAAGAATAAATAAATAAAATTAAAATTAATTTTTATGCTGAGGCGTGTCAAACTTTTAGAGTTCATTTTCCTCGTCAATGGTCCAAAACAAAGGATAGGACTTGGTTGACATTAAAACGAATCTCAGCTATCCATCATTTTTGGCCACTTTTTAGCTGTTTTTGATAGACTACAGTAAAATATCAATAATGCGTCAGCTATTGATTATCTTCGTCTACCATGTTGGTGTTGCTCCTCTCAAGAAATATCTCTAGATCCTCGATTTTGACCCTCTGTAAATCGAATTACTCATGCAGGAACTACTTAATCAAACTCAGAGACAAACGAACTAATCAAACACAACCTTTTTAACCACATGTTATGCATTCGTTGGTTTGATAAATATAAAGAAGAAGTAATCAAGGTAAATTAATAAAATCTTATCACACATAAATTATATAAATTTATAATATATGTTATATAATTAATAACTGATTATATTCTATTATTTATATATTATTTATTATATTTATATTTATATTTATATTTATATTTATATTATATATTATATTGTATAATATATAAATTCATGAAATATATGTATATATGTTATATTTAATATGGTTTTAGAACAAATTCACTGGGGGGAAATTCACCACCAACGAGGAAAATTCACCATCATGACAAATTCACCTCAAGAAAAATTCACCACCAACAATTCACTACCCCAAGAATTTTCCTAGCATGAATTGTTGAGGTGAATTTGTTGGATGTCATTTAATATAATGTACATTTATTTTCAAAATAATAGTATAATTATATTTACTATTATATATTATATTTAATATTATTTAAATATATATATAATTATACTTAATATAAAATTATTATAATAAATAGTTAATATATTTAAATATATAATATAATAAAATTATTATATAAAAAATATTTTTTTATGATTAATAATTAATATATTTTAATACAGTACAAATCAAATTAATATATATAAATCTAATAGTTTAATTATCCTTTTTAGAGAAGAAAGCATGAGAAAGGAGGAAAAAGAAAGAGAGAGAGAGTGAGACAATTTTAAATAGAGAGAGGTGGATATATATAAAGAGAGAGATAAAGAATAAGAGAAAGAGAGATTTTGAGATATATATGTATATACCCCACTATCATCACCACTTAAATTGAATAACCATAAATTTGAAGCTAAATTTGTTATTTAAATTAAATATATTTATTTATTATTATATATGCTATTTTAATTTTACATAATCTAACTTATTAAATTTCTCATCTTCCTCTCTCACAATATATCTCCTTACATCTCTCTCTCTCTCTTCCTCCCCCTCTATCTCTTCCTCTTTCTATCCTTATCTCTCTCTCTCCCTCTCTCCCTATTGCAAATATAACATGAACCTATTGTAATGGAACCTAATTATCATCTTGATTGAGAGGTTTTACTTTAGTCATGTTTGGATCCTTATAAGTGGATGCATAGTTGATTTGAAGCTATCACTTCTCCATTGAGACGTTTGTTGCACAAAAAAAAAACATTTTCTAAATGGCCTACCCATTGACTTTAAGCATTATACAAATGTATACAAAAAATAGACCAAAATTTTCCCTAATTGACCTTAATACAAGTTGCAATTGCTAGTTTATTTGTGATTTTAATAGAAGGGAGTTGTCTTTTTAGACATCATCTTGTTGATCAAAATAATAATAGTTATTGAAAAAAAAATTTAAAAATTCAAATAAAAAAATATTAAACATATTTAATTTTTTTTAAATGTTCCAATTATAAAAAAAAATATTAGAAATTATTTGTTGCTTATTAAATTAAAAGAAATTAATGATATATTTGATATTTTATCTTCTTAATTAAAATGATAAGATACTAAAATTACATTAAATTCAAGATCTCTTTTCTCACTACTTAAATTAAACTTTTATTTCAAAAAAAATATATTTTAATTCTATAACTACATTTTTAAATTTAACAGAAAGATTTGAAAGCCAACACACAATCAATAATTAATTCCATTTTCTAAGTAGCGGAAGTGTTCCTATGCATATATTTTATTGTTGGGAAAAGGATAATTTGGAATCTTTTCCTATTTTAATGGAGGAGCTCCACAAATTTATTTCCCTTCTAATTTTTTTTTTTTCAAATATTAATATTGTTAATGCAAATTTAAGCTGGCTGCTAAAAAATAAACAGAAAAATTAAGTATGGCCTCATCAGCTCCACAAATAACTCCTAAATAAGTTGAGAAGTGGCTGCTAGCCAAAATAAACTACGCAACGGCATGGGGACCTCCCAAACCCCTTCCATAGGACCACATTCCAAGAACTTAAAAAAAAAAGTTTGGAAACTGAAACTCGAAACACCATTAATTTTGCAGGAACAGGGAAAATATAACACATGAAATTTTCATATAAACAAGATCTGAAACCCACGAAACAGTTTCAGGTTATATACAGAAGAAATATCGATTGGTAGCAAAGCGATTCACATTACAGCACAAAAACCTGCGATCCATATGCTAAATAACACATACAAATCATAACCAAATCACCTGGCTCTGTAAAGGTCAAAAACTGCTAAAATCGTCACCAAAAACCCCAAAAAAAACTTTCTTCTCGCGCCAGACAAGTATAATCTTACGAATAATGGCGGCTTATAAAACGGAGTGCATGCCAAATGTGGGGAGGGAAGGCGAGGGAAGAGGTGGTGTAAGTTGAGGGCGCAAACGCCTGCGGTCGTCGATCATTCCATCGATAACTCGCGCCACCATTACTGCACAGTCCTGCAATATTTCCGCCATTAATGCCAACAAAATCATTGTTGAAGTTCCTGAGCTTTCAGCTATCAAATCAAGTTTTGTGCATAAGAATGCCGATCCAGCGCCTGTTATAAGCCATTACTATTCTACCGTTTTGCTTATCGGTGTAACGGCAATTAGAATTTGCGATACAAACCCCTGGTTTTTAGAAAACGGTGGGTCCCCCCTTATTCGGAAATATCGCTGCCTCGGGTATTCCAGATGATAAGGATAAGACCCTTTGATCCAGGGCTTTCTTCCTACATAACGGGTTAAAATTGATAGTTCAATAACCGTATTGAGGTGGACATAATATATGGATCATTACAACATTTGAAGACTAATGTTCAACATATAATTGTGTTCTAACAAAGTTATTTGATGAGTGGGATTAATCATCAAATTTGTTCTAAATTTAAATTTGATAGTTGTGTAATTGTATTTAGTAAATATTGAAAAAGTGTAAAGTATAATATGAATTACTTTAATCTTATGTTAGAAGAAGAAGTAGTTGAAGATGATAACATGAGATTTGTTCTTAGAGATGTTTAGAATTGATACTTATCATAGCACTTCCACGAGTGTGGGATTAACAAATTTTGTGATTTGAGGCCTTTTAGGTCAGCTCACTCAGTGTCAGTTATCGCTTTAGGTAGCTCAGGGCATGGGTTCAACTCCTAGTTTAAATGTAATGTGTGGTGAGGAGTCCATTGCACATCACTTGAGAGGTTATAAGGGGAGTTTGCCATATCAAAGAGCTAAGCTATGGGTCACCTAGCTAACCTACTAATTTTTCTTGGTAAAAAAAAAAAGTTTTATTATTTGTATTAGAGAGCAACATATTTTCTAAATATGAGAACTATTCTTTAGAGTTATTGTAGTATGTGGACTACTTGCAAGATGAGAAGCTTCTCCTCAATGGATTTATTGAGGAGGTAAACATTGATAGTGTTGGTGTTGCACATACATTATACCTTGACTCCTTGCAATTCATTGTGGAAAATGAAAGGAACCGTGCAAATAAAATCTACTTAGTCCTCCAAAGAGACTCCATAGAGCTACATATATCTTGCCAAAGTATAAATCATCTACACATTCACCCTTTATTTCCTCAAAATCAACTAACCCATTACTCATTACAACTAGCAAGTTGTGTCTCTTACTTAATGCATCAGCCACCACATTATTTTTACCATTTCTATGTTCCATAACAAATGTGTAGGCCTACAAAAATGAAGCTCATTTGACATGTTTCTATGACAACTAGCTTGTGAATTTATGTAATGCAAAGCTTGATTCCTACCCATCAAAATAATTTCCTCTGTAGGAGATAATGTCTAATATTTAAGGATTCTATAATAATATAGAACTCCTCATAATAAGTGGTATACTTTTTTTTGGCTTCATTCAATTTCTCACTAGAAAAAAGGCCACATATTTACATTATTGCCTTAACACTCCTCCAATAACTACCCCTAATGCAACACAATCTACTATAAAAAAAAATCTCAAAGTCCAGCATAGCAAGAATCAAAGTTTTAGTTATTCAAAGTTCATATTGGTTGCCTTTGTCCAAGTAAAAACTTTTGCTCTCGAAAAATGAATCAAACATCCACTTACACCACTAAAATTTCTAATGAGTAACATTTTACAAATTTGTGCTCAATTCTTTAGTTGAAATCACACTACTAAGAATATCAACTTATCCTTGCAAAAATCACTATTTTCTAAGTTTGACAAACAACCTTTTAGCTCTAAGTATGTCAAGTAGTACTCTCAAGTGTTCTACATTTTCAATATTTTCACTAAAATTTAAGATATCACCAAAATAAATTTTAATGAACTCGACAATGTATGATCTAAATACATTATTCATTATTTTCACATTAAGGTAGCCAAAGCATTGGACAAGCCAAACAACATCACCACCCACTCAAATAAACCATTCTTAGTTTTGAAGGTAGACTTCCACTCATCACCTTCATGAGTTTGAATATGATGGTAATTATCCCTAAGGTCAATCTTGGTGAAGATCTTGGCATTAGACAAGCAATCTATCTAGTAATTACACCTTGGTATGCAATGGATACGCCAAAGAGTTATGGAAGGCTAATTAGTGATTCGTTTTCCTTTTTTTTTGCATATATTTGTACAATACATGAGATCAACTGATAGGTCATTAAGCAAATGAAATTGTGTGTGATTGAGAACTTGGCAAGCAAGTGGCAACTTTGAATTCAATGTTTACCCACTTATATTAACTTTATCTCTCAACCTTTGTCTCTCTTTGTATGTATTTTCTCTATCTTTTATTTCCCTCATTTTCTCCCTCTTTCTCTATATTCTCTATTTCTCTTTTCCATTCTCCCTTTCTATTTTTATTTCATCTTCTCTCACTCAATCTCTCTATGTATATATCTCATTGTTTCATTCTGTATTTTCCCTCTCTAGCTCTTTCTTCCTTCCTCTCTATATCTCTCTCTTGTCCATCTCTTTATCTCTCTTATGCTCTCTCTGATCTATTTTAGGACTAAGTAAATCTTATTCAACTAATAAATATAGAATGAAATCAAAGCCACGAGGGTTTCAATGGGAGTATTAGCAATCATTTCTTAGGTTAAATTTACAATGGAGAATTTGGTCAAGTGGTTTGTCACCTTGAACCTCGAACATGAATTGAATCTAAAAATTTCACTAGCAAAGCTTTGCTAAAATGTATGAGTGATCTACTTCATATAGGGTCAATTTTTATGAGTCTCAAGTAAAACTATTATATTGTTTATTTTATCCGATTACATTTATTTAAAAATCTAATTTTCATAATTCATATAATACATAACTATAATTAAGAATTTAATTTAATTATTAGTATTATTTTATTTATTATTTTTAAAAATATTAAAATATATATTTTTCAATAAAACCTAAATCTAAATCCCTTTATATATGAACTGCTTAAAAACTAAAATCATTATAAGAGATCCCACTAACAATACCCATGTGTAAAGTGTCTCACTTGTTATTAGTCTATAAAAGTATACTTACATGATAAGTACATTACTTATAGAAATTCCTAATGACCACATTATTGAGTTTAATACATTAATTATAATTGGTAAATTTTGTGAACGTTACTTGTTTCCACCGTATTTGTTGATTTGTAAATGGCAATAATACTAGGGTGTTGGTCACCTTTGTGTCTTTGCTTCATGCCATATATATTTCCAATGAGGTTGTGTCCCACATACTACTCTTGCCAAGGCACAAATGTTTCAAATAGGCATATTAATTCAATGAGAATATTGGAGGTAACTTGATGTGGGTAGAACATACAATCAATAGTCTCTCCTCATAATCCTATTTTTCAAGATGGTTGTGACATTTTTAGAGACACTACTAGAGTCATTTGTGAGCTTCTTCCATTCGTTGAAAGGATCAAAGACTACATTTCCATTAAACTATGATAATAGATGCAGTAGAGTTGGAAGGTGGTCACCTTCATCTTTTTTGAGGCCTCTTTGGACATGACTCTCACTATAGTTTCTAAGCTATGTCAATTATAACTATCTAGCAAAGCCTTCTCTAACAAAGATTTGATGAAGGAGATTTTGATAGGCATGTAGATTATATATTTGGTTGATGGATTGAACATGTGTGTGAAGCTTCATTCTAGAGATAGGAAGCCCATGGTAGAGGAGCTTGTGGCTCTGTGATCCAACAAGCTAGGAAAAATAATCATGTTGGTTCGTTCTTGCAACCCATCTTTGGGTGGAATCCTTGCTTAGATAGAATCGTTGAATCAAAAAGGACCTCTAGTAAGTTCCTCGTATCATTTAGATTTATGGTTTACTTATCTTTCTTTATGGTTGTAACATGGCTTCTCTTTTTTTTTATTTGATTCTTTAAAATGACATGATTTCTATTATAATTGCAACGAATTTGAACCTTAGTTGTCCTAGTCATTTATACTTCCTTCATCCTAGATAGAGATTTAAATAGAGTAATCAACTATTGCTCAAGGCTCTATGCACCCGAGCTAGCAACTGCTAGTTCCATCATTCCTCAAAAAGACTCCAAGTTTGAATATCAGGAGCCAATGTCCTTAGAAATAAGTTGTACAAGAGAGATTAAATTGAAATAGAAATGGACCAAGTCATCCAAGAGAGGAAAAAAGGGAAAGAAAGATAACTACAATCTGATCAAGCTAAAGAAATTGGTGTTCAAGATGCATTTACACATTTGTATAAGGTACAAGAAGCGCCAATAATGGAGGAGAAAACAAGCTACCCTTCTTTAGGACAAATTAAATGTTATATATGTAACTCTTATAATGCTAAATTTGGTGACATGTTTCTAGAGGAGTTAATTATAGTGGATTCATAGTGGTTTATGCTAGATGGTGTTCCAAATGTGAGGACAAATCATGGAGGAGGATGAGTTCCTAGAATATCTATGGAGAAGCTCCAATATATTTTGCCCATTAAAGGCTTTAATGTCAACAATTTGATCAAATGTAAGTCAAAAAATCCCTTCCCTATAAGACCATTGGCTTATCCTTGGGAATTAATTATTTATCAAATGGACAGTTGCATAGGGTAAAATATTTGATATGCGAATTCCCCTCATGGTTTGTGACATAGTCCTCTATAATGCTACTACACGAAGAATGAATCTTAAGCAACAAACTAATAGTTTGTTTATTACTATATTTTATTCCATGTTTTGTATTGTAAGGCTTCATTAATGGATACAATCGATCTTGCTTCGTCATCATTGATCGAGCTATCTAATTTATGAACATGCCTATTCCATTTTTTGTCAAATATTTGCATATTTTGTCATTTAATGCATATGTTGTGAGGATGCATTCAATCGTCTTAAATGGTTTTCATAGTTGATGCCACAAGTAGCTTGCTCCCTCTCATAAAGGGATGCTTTCTACATTATTAATATACATGTATAGTATTATATAATATATTTAATACTTTATATTACATAAAATATAATATATAGTAATAAATATAATTAGATAACAAATATAAATAAAATACACATATAATTTGATAACAAATATATTTAATACAAATTATTTTTATAATAAAGTATTATATTACAAATACATTTTAATACTTTAAAGTAATGATCATATAGATTTCATATATAAAATTGGTATATAAAGAAATAAAAAGTATGTACAAATATTAATCATAACTAATAAATCTCTACTTATGCCATTTTTCGTTTTCGTGACTTTTGTCACTTCTCTCAACAATAGGTGCCCACCCAACTACTGCGCCCCCTCCTAATATATTAGTGTTTCTTATATGTTTTCTATATTGTCTTATTTGATTCTCTAGTATTCTATAGGTCCTAAGTAACACAATTACCTTTGACACCTACCCTATCTAATAATTGCACATTTGTAGGCATGTGATAACAATTTTTTGACATGTAGATTCAAGGTGTCAGTATAAATATGTTTCTAAGATCTATGAATCAAGGCAAGATAAAATAGTTGTCACAAAAGCAAGGCAAGCCTTTTTGTTCATCTAAGTAATCTGGAAATTAAGTAAAGAAGATAATTACATATAATTTTGTATGTGGATGTAATGAAAGTAAGCACTAAGGCAACTGCAATCACTTGTATTGAATCCACAATCCTCATAGTTAGTAGTTTCTATGGTCTTCTCCATTCCTTAAATTATTATGGTTGCCCATAAAACACATGAATGAAATGATGATACAAATTTATAATTGTAATTGATAGGAGTGCAAGTTATTCCTTAGGTGAGAGTGAATCTCAACTACACTTCTCAAAAACATATAATATCCTTAAGCAAGTTTAATGTATGCTTGTATTTTATTTTTTTTCCTTTTCTTTATTGTTAGGCATGAATTTGAGTTAACATGACTAATAAATTGTTGGAATGGATACAACTTGTGGAGCAACATATTTCATTGTCATAGACAAGACCATTTTGGCTTATGCTAGGTAAAATTCCTTCGAAAAATTAGCAAGTCGCGATATCATTCTTGTAAATCGCAAGAACATATATGTATGTTTAATCCATGACTAATGTTTGGAGTATATGTAGGTGTTTTGGGTTATTTAAGAAGAGTGTCCAATATTGGTGAGCAAATTTGACTTTTAGCTAATGTTTGGAGTATATGTAGGCGTTTTGGGTTATTTAAAAAGAGTGTCCAATATTGGTGAGCAGATTTGCCTTTTAAAGATTATTAAGAATATTTTTTATGCCAAGTTTTAGTTTTAATTAAATTTTATGAAATAGATGAGTAATTTATGGGCAAAAATTGCAACAAGTTATGATGCCCAAATTTGGTGATTATGATCACCTCCATAACACATTCTTTCTTGCTTTGTGCTTGAAATGTATGTTTGTCGTGATTCTCTACAGGGCTTCAATATGTTCCCATGAGACTGACTATCCTACCAACTAGAATCATCCTTAATTTCCATGTGTAAAGATTTTGGGAGTAAAGGAGATTAACAAAGGTATTGGGCAATACCTTCCAACTCAACAATGATATTTAAACAAGGATTTAAATTTATTCACCATTGGCTTTCACATCCTCTATTAATGTCAACGTCAGAGAAACTAAGATGTGTGTCAACAATAAATTCAACTATCTTGCATCCTTCTCAACCATTAATTTCAAAAGGTAGCTCACTCTTCTCACAAAGGGAACACCTTTGACATAATTAGGAAACAAGGAAGTAATTCAAAATTATTTAATAATATTATTTTATCAAGTCGAATGAATTTGAACTTAGATTATCAAGTTTGTCAAAAGAATGTGTAACCATCAAGCTCTAAAAAAAATTCTTTGTTGTTATTTGTGTAAATATATAATAAAAAATATGTTAGATTTTTAGTAGTCAAGTATGTATTCTCAACTAAAACTATTTATAAAACCTAGAGTCTAAAATTTGCACCTAAAATTAATTTTTTATATAAAACCTCAAAATTAAAAAGTATACATAAAACTAAAATTACCAAAGAAACCCAAAAAAATTGAAGTATACCAAACACTAAAATTATGTAGTCTAATAGCTCATTATAGTTTTGTAAATTATTTTTAGGATTCCCCTAAGTGCCTGAACATTAGGTTGTGAAGTCTAGATGCAAATATAGGCCCCATTGATATGATGTGGCAAAAGCCTTTGAGCATTGGATTTTTTTTAATTTTTTTTAGAGGGTTTACAATAAAATAGAATACAAATTTTAGTTTTTTCAAAGGTCTTATTAATTGAAATATAAATTGTAAAAAAATTGAAGTTAAAGAAAGCATATGCATTTGCATCAAGAATAGAAGATTTTTTAAAGGGAATTTATTTCATTTTGTTATAAATGTTGGTGGTGTGCATGTATTAAAAGGGAGCCAAAATTTTAAAGAAATAAATTTGGGAATAGTATATTTATAAAATCAAAGCCCTCCCTTCGAATAAAGAGTGGCTCTCATTCCTCCATTCCTCTTCCATTAAACTCTCCACTATGTGTGTTCCTATCCAATGGAATATAGAATTTTTTTTTTCAATAAGTTCTATATGTGGTGGGCTCATTCTCATTGATAAAGGTAAGGATGATTGGTTGTGGATAAAGATTGCTAGGGATCATTCATATCATAGAATTGCCCAATTGGTCAACTCCCAGCTATTGGAGTTGATGGTGAACCTCACAACTTCCAAATATCATCTCCAAGCAATTTATTTGTCATAATTGAGAGAAAAAAGATAGATTTGCTAATCAACCTAACAATTGTAACAATTGTATTAATGCAATTACCTGAATGAATTGATTAGAATGAATGATGAAAGTTTATAAAAGCAAAAAAATAATCCTAGATGAAAACCCTAGGTGAGGATTAAATAAGATGATGACAAATGTCTTCATCCTACAAGATAACATGACCTAAAAATAGCTTAATCTAATAACAAAAAAAACATTTCCTAAATTTAATTTAAGTACATAAAATAAGGGAGACCTTTAATTAATAAGATGATTTACCTATTTACTCTAACACCAACTTTATGATCGGTTTGTTCCTCCATCATGCAATTAATAGAATGTTTTTCATTTACCTTTAAAATAGAGGTGTGTCCAAGACAAATGGCCAAATCTTATTGTGGTATTGTCATACTTGCATGGTGTATATAACCCCTATTGCAGTGAGGGGAAATACGTGTGCAAAGAAATTTCAATATACAAGTATGATGCACGCTAGAAACTAAATTTGCAAGATCAGAACATACTAATATCAAACTAATATCAAAACCATTGCTATGGATTATGGAGAGCGTATGTCCCATAGGTGGATCGTATACAATTTCAACTCTTGACCAAATCTTCTGTTTAATCATTATTTTCTAGTTTAAGTGCCTAGCAAATGACAGTCATCATAATACATCCTTCAGATTGTAAAGTTGTCTGGTCGGCGATTAACTCGATGCATGTTGAGATTTTATTTATTTATTTTTAAATGTTTGGAAGTGGACCCATGAATAGTCAACAATCTATATGTGTTTGCACAAGGTTGGCACCAAGCAGGTATGGTGATAACAAAGTAAAATATGAGCAAGTGACAATGATGCTCGTAAGAGAATAATAGATATGTGCCCAAAAGGATACAAGGATTATGTGAGAGGATTATAGTGAAATGGAATTAGCATATAAGTGTTTCCAAAATACGGTGTTCACTTAATTTAGGGAGGTCGCAACTCTTCAATAAGAGAAAAAATAGGAAAAATAATTGTTGGAGTTATTAAAAAACAATGCTTAAAAAGTTGGGACTGAGGTTTTGGGCATACGTATCATGACCAAGATTGAAAGTAATACTATCAAGCGCCCAAATTCTATACATTTCAACTAAAAATTGTGTTTGTTGGAGCTATTACGAGTGGCCATGAGAGAGTTGCAAGAGTGGTGACCATCAAAAAAGTGATGCAAAGTTTAGAGGGCGATATGAAAAGATCTTACATTTAAATAAAGATCAATCATTACATGTTAGTTGATTTTGGAGCTATTACGAGAGGCCATGAGAGAGTTGCAAGAGTGGTGACCATCAAAAAAGTGATGCAAAGTTTAGAGGGCGATATGAAAAGATCTTACATTTAAATAAAGATCAATCATTACATGTTAATTGATTTTGGAAGTTGTTAAAGAGCTGCAATCACATAAAGATAGAAATAGATAGCATGTAAAGACGATGCAACTGCAAGAGTGGCCATGAGAGAGTTGCAAGAGTGGCGATGTAAATTGTGTTTGTTGGAGCTATTATGAGTGGCCATGAGAGAGTTGCAAGAGTGGTGACCATCAAAAAAGTGATGCAAAGTTTAGAGGGCGATATGAAAAGATCTTACATTTAAATAAAGATCAATCATTACATGTTAGTTGATTTTGGAAGTTGTTAAAGAGCTGCAATCACATAAAGATAGAAATAGATAGCATGTAAAGACGATGCAACTGCAAGAGTGGCCATGAGAGAGTTGCAAGAGTGGCGATGTAAATTGTGTTTGTTGGAGCTATTATGAGTGGCCATGAGAGAGTTGCAAGAGTGGTGACCATCAAAAAAGTGACGCAAAGTTTAGAGGGCGATATGAAAAGATCTTACATTTAAATAAAGATCAATCATTACATGTTAGTTGATTTTGGAAGTTGTTAAAGAGCTGCAATCACATAAAGATAGAAATAGATAGCATGTAAAGACGATGCAACTGCACGCCTGCAATATAAAAGCAAGGAAATGTTGAATACTGCAACATAGCCAAAATGAACTGTAGGCAGAAAGTTGCATGCAGTGGTTGAGGGTACTCTATCAACATCATGGACATTGGTAATAAATTTACAAAATAATTGTAACATATTTTCTATTGCCAGATTGCTAACCACTATTTGAAAAATTTGAAGAATCTGGCAGACATACATACATGGAAAACAATGTATGTGGCTCATTCTGGGGTGGTTATTAAATTTCCTCTGGTAAATGTAAATAATTACTGTACTAGTTGCCAGCACTCGCTTCCTTGCAGTAAACAAACAAATATCAACTTCCATGTAGCCTTTTTTTTCAAAATTACGCTTTACAACTGTTCAATCACACCATCATGTCGTGACGGCCCTAACTAATCAACATGGTGGGAATATAGAAAATTTGTCACTTCAATTTGTGAATGGCCAGATCTTTTCCCATCATCTTGCATTATTGTCAGACATTCAAAGTCGTTGATCCTGAAAAAGTTAGCTCCCTCCTCATAAAGGGAATGCCTTCAATGTAACATGTCATATATCTTACAAATGAATATTGATACTTCACAGTGATTTTTTTAATGGCTATTGAATCAATACATAATCTCCATTTCCCTCCTTTCTTGGAGGCAAGTAGAGCGTGTGTGGCACATGAACTCATTCTTTCCCTTACAAATACCTTTTTCTAATAACTTAATAATTTGCCTCCTCATTTTTGCATTCTCTTGAGGTGTCAATATGTAAGCAACCTAATTTGGGAGTTTGCCTAATTGAATAAGATCGATTTGATGGGCAATGCTCGATGGAGGCAAACCAGACAATAAATCTAACGAGTCAAATGTGAATATTGACATCAAATCTACACCTCCAATGGCACCTCTTACTGATCAAACTTTTCCTTTTCTTTAAGGTATAATAAATAACAAATCTCTCCCTTGAAGTCTCTGAAAAACACCTTCCAACCACTATAAACAAGGGCAAAGCTATTGTTTCAATTGAATCTTCTCCTGTAGAAGGCTTCAAATATGTTGTTTGCCATGTTGTATCTCATAGGTATTTTCTCTACCATGGTGAACTGTATTTCTATAAATTGTCAAGGTTGGCCTAGTATCAAATAGCAAGCATTCATAGGTACTACTCCCTCCAATTCTTCTGAGTCAGGCAAGTGTTCCTCCAAGACAAAGAAGAAGACAAGCAATCCTTTATCTTTTTGTGGCAAGCTTGGACACTATCAATCCAAATGTTCATAGAGTTTAGAGGCTTTGGAGGAAGCCATGCAACGATATAAGATTTCAATCTCCAATATCTTTTCCACACATAAAGGGCAATCCCTTTCTGCACAAGCTTTGCAAAGTTCTTTACGTGATATCATACTTGATTCAAGTGCCTCTCACCATATGAAACATTCATATGACATACTTTGTTCTCTTTTTGACAGCAGTATTCTCATATTGCAGTGGGTGTAATGTCCCCATTTTGGCCATACGCTCTTCGTTTGGTTTTAGTCTATTTTTGGAAATCCATAGGCTACTCAGATGTGCAAATTTAGGGTTTCCACTTTCATTAAGTCTTGCTTCCAGCTCAGTTCTGCTTTCTGTTGGTTTTGAAGTTAACTTACTATTTTTGGCATTTGCTATTTTTAGTAAGTTCATTTTTGGCAGAAGCATCATCATCAACTTGGTTCAGTTTGGTATTTGTCAGTTTGCTATTTTTAGCAATTCATTAGTTGCAGCTTGGGCATTGTTTTTGGTTATCTCCTTGGACTGAGTTTCAGACTTAGTCAATTTTTCATGTCTTGAAGTTGTACCCCACGCCTAGGCTTGATGACTTCAAGTTGTTTTAAAGAAGGGGACTTAAAAGGGTCAAGTGATCATTTAATTATTTAATAAATGCTTTATTGTTGCAATATGAAATGGATGCCTAAAGGGGAAGTTGAATGATATTTTATTATTTCAAAAAGTAAAAGCAAAAAGGTGGCGTCCCTTTTGGAAGTTGAAGTGATTCAACTTCTTGGAATTTGAAGAGTTCTTGTTGCTTCATTTGCCAACAAAAACTTATATATTGCTGCCATTTGAAGAGCTAATTTTCCAATTTTTTTTATGCTAATGTTATGCTGTCGAAATGACAATTTGTTTAATACTTCGAGGGATGCTTACCTCCTAGTTCCAATCCAATTTCGTGTTTGAAATACAACACCTAGTTGGTCATTTGCTGCTTCTCAAATCAAACTAGCAAATTGAGCTCAATAGTTGAAGATTTTGATGAAATTTCCAGTTTTGAAGTTGCTGATACAGTCACAGCTGAAAGTGGTTTTTGCATACAACTTTTGGAGTGAATTTAATTTGCTTGTCCAATCCATTCCTACACCCAAGGCAACCATCTTTGGAGAGTTTCAGATTTTAGTTTTGGGTTAATGATTTTTACTTGTCAAAATCGCCCTTGCTCAAGGCCGTACCATTCTGGAACTTTGGGAATTGTGCTAAGAAAATAATACTCATCATTTGATGTTGTTTCTTCATCATGGAATGGGCGCCTATCTTCCAGGAGATCATTGCAACTGATTTAACGTCATTTGGAGGTAATTTGACCAAGTTATGAGCATTGAATGAATTCACAGTTTGCTGATTTGAATTTCCAGAATTCTGATTTTTATATCAGACTGTTATAGTTCTCAATTTTTGGTCTTATACTTCAGTATTTGAGTGTTATATGATTGTAAAAGTTCATATTTCATGTCTAAGGTTCATTTCCTATCATTGTAATTTGTAATCGGCAGAGTTTAATTTGTAAAGGTTGAGATTAAGCATTACTAATCCAACCATTTTCAGTTCTGCAATTACTTATTGTTTTGTCATTAAATTACCCCTGGATGGTTTACCACCAGTGTGGATAATCTGATTTGTAACACTCTTATACCCACTTTCATAGTGGAGAATCCCCACAGTTCTGTGGATGCCCGCCGCAGCGGATGAATTGTTTTAATTGTAATCTTTCCCCCCACTGTTTGGTGGTAGTGTGGAAATGCTTTTTCATGGCTGGTTATCCGCCTATCAGTTTCCAGTTTTCAATTCAACACTCCGTCATATGTTAGCACCTCGCCCTCAGTGGGACCTTGAGTGCACATTCTTGACGTTGAGTAGTTTTCTTTCAAGCATTTTTATTTAGCTCCTCCGCCATATGACAACACCTATCCCTCATTGGGGTTGAGTGTGCATTCTTGGTGTGAGTTCATTTCAAGTTCAGTTTTCTATTTGGAGCTAACGCTAACCGAGTTGATTAAGTGTTGGTTATGTGTGTTAATTCATCGAAAAAATTGGTTAGCATATTTCAGTGGGAGACTCTTCACAGATTCCAATTTTGGGATCAGACACCATACAATTGGTAGATAGGTACATTAATTATGTTTTCTTGGTTCCAAAGATTTTTGCTAACCTTCTTTCCATGTATCAAATTTGTCATTCTAGTGAGGGAAAGACTATTCATGTCACACCACATGATGTAGTCATTTGAGAGCTACAAGAGCCTAAGATTGTTGGTGCTATAGGGAGTGTATCATGGATCTCGTTTGCACATGTTTGATGGTTTTGAGTCTTATTCAAGATCATCCTTAATTGCACGTGTCAATTCTTTGAACAATCTTTGGCATGAATAGTTTGGTCAAGATTTCTAAAGTGTGCACGATATTCAACATCAACACACAATTCCTTACACTCTTAGTATAATAGTGCAGCTAAGGGAAGAACAAGAATTTATGAGATGGTCGACTACATAATTTAGTCCAACATGGCACCCACAATTGTATGCCCCACAATGTAGACCAGAATATGACTCCCACGGAGGCTTAGTCCCATGTCAAGCTTAATGTATCTTCTTTTGGATTAATCGGTAGTGAGCGTTGAGGCATTCGTTCTAAATGGTCAGCATAAGACTATAAAGAAGAAGAGTCAAGCCTTTGATATTTGTTAACTATTGTGAGGATGTGAAGACTTAGAGGTTATTTGATCCCATCACTCAAGATGTCTTCTTTAGATGAGATATCCAATTTGATGAGCAATTCACATAGATGGATACTCCATCACTTACTTCTCCCTCACAACTTACTCCTCTATCATCTCTTGAAGACATTGCTTCTTGAGGATGACAACGATGGTCCTAATCCACCACCTCCTAATGCACAATCTTTACCCCCATTGGTCTTGGACCACTCATGAGAAGGTTGGACCTTTGCTTGGTGATTCTACAAATTCTCACCGCATTCATTCACAAATAGTAGTTGTCAGTCGTTTGAGTCATGCACTTTCAAATGATTCTCAAAGTTTTTAGATGGCACAAGAATTCCAAAGTCAAATAGTATTATGGTCGAGAAGTATTCTTTGATAAAGAATCATACATGAGATCTTGTACCTCTTCCCAAGAGAAGAAAGTTGGTTTGATGCAAGTGGTTGTACAAAACCAAATATGTAGCAGCTGAGTCTATGGACAAACACAAGGCACATCTTGCCGCTAAAGGGTTCTCACAAGTAAGCATTGATTATTTAAAGACTGTTACTCATGTTGCCAAACGAGATATTATTTGTCTTGTGCTTTCCCTCCCTGCATAAAAGATTTGGTCAATTTATTGGATGGAGGTGAAGAGTGTCTTCTTGCATGGTGATCTTCATAAGGAGATCTATATGGAGCAACTTCCAAATTTTGTGCAAAGTTCTTCACTTGTTTCGAAGTTTCATCATTCATTGTATGGTCTCAAACAAGCCCCAAGGTTTGATATAAGAAGATGGATAGCTTCTTACTTGTGTTAGTTTCTCCTCTTGTCATTTCAATCCAATAATTTACACTCAAAGACATGGAGAGAATTTTTTGATACTTGTTTTGTATGTGGATAACTTAATTCTCATAGACAACTCCACCTCCATGATCCAAGGTGTTCAAAGAGCATTGATAGAGTAGTTTGATACAACCAATCTTGGGCTTTTGCATTTCTTCCTTGGTCTTCAAGTCCTATCTTTTGAGGAGATTTCATTATTTTAGAAAAAGAATGCTCGACTTGCTTTAGAGATTTGGTACTATTGATTGCAAGCCTACTCCCACTTTGTTTCAACCACATGTCACACTCTACCAATTAAACTACACCTATAATTGATGTCACATTGTTGACAATTAGTTGGAAAGCTTTTGTACTTGATACAATCAACTTGGTATTTCCTTTGTGGTTGATCTTGTTTCCCGTCTCTCAAGATCCTCATGAGAGACATTGGAAGGCAGCCAAATGTATCTTGAGGTATATCCAAGGTAGTTCATATTTTAGCATTCACTACACATCAAGATCTTTTAAAATTGGAGGGTTCATTTATTCGAATTGGGTCGATGATGTTGATGCTCAAAATTCTACTTCTAGTTTTGTCTATTGCCTTAATTTTGGTCAAATTGGATGGTCTTGCAAGAAGCAGGCAACTATTGCATTATCATCTACAGAGGTTGAATATCAAGAAGTGGTTCTTGCTAGTTAGGAGGTTCTTGGATTTTCCAATTGATGATGAAGTTTGGCTTCCCTCCTAATCAACCCTCCTAATCAACCCACTACTCTTTGGTATGATAATCAAAGTACCATACACATTTCTCACAACCCAATAGAGCATCAACAAATCAAGCATATTGAGATCCATGTCCACTTCATTTAACAACTCATCTAGGATGGTGTTCTCCACTTTGAGTATTTGCCTACTAAGGAGTAGGTTGAAGACATCTTTACTAAGCCTTTGGCATCACCTCACTATGTCCACTTGCAATTGATGCTTGGGGTGAAGGAAGATATCCTTTGGAAGTCATCTCGAGCCCTTCCTTCACATGTTCATGTTTTCTTTCTTTTGGAAAAGAGTTTTTTCCTAAGAATTTTTCTTCTCTATTTGTGAGATATTTTTTGTTCATGGGTGTCTCATCAAGCCTTGTTGAAACCCATTTTTAAATATTTTGATATTTTCCTTGTTCTCCCTAAGTTGCACTTAAAGGTGGATATTGGTGTGAAAAAAGTTATTCCATAACTAATTTCCCTTTTAGGCTCTTGTTCACACCTTGTTAGTTAAGTTTACTTTAGTCATTTGCTTTTTGTGTCTCAAGCCATGAGATCGTGACTTGTTATCATCTCATGTCTTGCGTCTCATCCTTGCCTATATATACAAGGGTCACCTATGTACATTTCATTCCATTGCACTATATACTATTGTATGAGTATTGGCATTATAGCATTTTTTCATTACTTCTCTATTGTGTGGAAGGTTATGTGTTGCAATTGATTCTTTCTCGTATGAGTCTTTTTGGTGACTTCAACAACTTGGACAAATGGTGATCAAGTATCAAAGATAATCATGTAACTATTTAAGTACGGTAGCTGTGAGCTTGGATGTGGTCTCATACATCATGTTTCACAAGGCAAGGGGTTATATGCATCCAAATGACCAGCCTAAATCACATAAAGAATATGAGTTTGTTCACATTAATACAAGGAAGCACCCTGTTTTGTTTGGAATCTTCAAATACAGCCATAAGGTCATCCTTTATGGTAGCCATAACACCTTGGACAAAGGGTGATTGAGTATCAAGACAATATTGCAACAAGTATGATAGCTGTAAGTTTGGAGATGCTTTTATACATGATGTTTCACAGGGAAAGGGGTTGATATGGATGCAAATAACCAGCGTGAATCACATAAAGAATATGAGTTTCTTCACATTAATACAATTAAGCGTCTTATTTTGTCCATAATTTTCAAACATGGTCATAAATTCTTTATTAGCTCTCAGAAAGTTGAGGGGCCTGACCCTAAGATGTACCATATAGAGGTAGGGATTTGTGCACTTCAACATGATGAATACTAATATCCGAATGTACTAGAAAATGCACACATAGAAAAGAAAGAAAAAAATCTAAAATGTTTATTAAGATGCGGGGTCACTAATTTGAACATTAAAATAAAATTTACAGTTCAATATTATATTACAACATTTATTTGAACAATGCACTAGTGGCTATCATCTCATTCTCACAAAAGTTATCCCATCATAACACCTCTTGTAGAATATTATCTTAGAATGCTTCTTCAAAGTTATTGTAGGAAATTAATTTCACATTCTTAGAATAAGAAAAAATGAATCAATATGTATCTTGAACTCAATTGATTAACATAGCAAAAGAACCAAAACTAACATTTTGTTCGCTGGGCTCAAATGTCCATGTATCAATTATGCAACAATATCTGTGCAAAACCCCAAGCTTCTCATTAAGGCATCCAAGCGATTTCCATTAGTTAAATAGAGATATCCAACCTACGCATGGGAAAAATAAAAATATTGTTAGTTCTAGAACCATTACACGACAAGCTCATATTAGAGACTTCAATCTTCCACAAACCATAATAATTAGTGCAAATACTTGAACATATAACTTTTATTATTATTTTGTTTAAGCTATGAGAATCACAAGCAACTACTAATATTTTACTCCCTTTCTCCATCTCACTCTCATTTTTGTGCTCAATACAAGACATAAAACCAAATCAACGTGGAAATACATTTTTCATCAACATAAACCATATAAGAACACCCAAGAGCATTACTCTAAACTAAAAGATTTCAGTTTGTCCTTGCTGTGTTTTTTCCTACCAAGTGTAAAATTAGGTGAGAGAAAAATGATCGTTATGTATGAAAAAAGATAAATTCAAATTTTGGAAAATTGTGGAAACGAAATGGAAAAGATGGCTTGTCATAATCACTTATGATTATGAATTTTTCAAGGTAACGCTGCTAGGATGCTGAAAACAGTGAATAACTGATGAAAAATAAGTGATGAGGAAACTATAGTGAAAAAATTTGCAGATAACATGGATCACACTAAATGTATATTAAAAGAACGAGTTGACAAATTTATTTCTAGACAGTATAAGTTCCTAACCATAAGGCACTTATATCACAGTAAAATTTTCCTTTAACAACAAGATGAAAGCTATGTTACCGAATCATCACATAACACAGGCTGATTCCAGGTAAAAAAGGTCCAAGGATTGGATCCTAGTTCGAATCACCTATGGATTCAACCAAGGTATGGATTCTTCTTGCCCGAAACGTTTTTTAGTTTTACATGTTAATCCGAATAACTCCACTAACAAAATGGTGATTTACAACCTAATCCTGAGCGTTTCAACTGCAAACACGATTTTTGAATGGTTTTTTTTCTCCCTGATTTAGAACCACATCCTGAGCGTTTCTACTGCAAACATGATTTTTGAAGGATTTTTTTTCTCCCTGAACATTGTTGTATCACGACTCACCGTGGAATATCTCATTCTAATTCTGTCTTGAAAGAGAGAAACGTCATAATTATCAGCCTTTCCAATCCACAAAAGCAGTTTTAAGTGAGAGAAGAGAAGCGGGATTCCTCCTTAAATGAAATATATTCAAACCGGGCATAGTACAACTCTTAAACATTAGCAAATTTGTATTTATTGCATGAAAGGTAACAATCTATTTTCCAATAAAGTTTTAATGGAAGTTATTCGCTAGAGAGGGACCGATCACCCACTCATAAGTAGTAAGCGGGAAAATAAAACAAAATATTTAGACGGCTTTAGTAGAATTGTATTTAATATCATTTTTTATTCATTAGAATTCATTTTGTTTATTAAAATTAATTTATTGGTATATAAAATATTTGTTAAATATATATTTATATTCAACTATAATAATTACTATTAAATTGGTTATTTATTAAGTTTACTATTATTTAATATTTATTATTGTGTGTGTGTGTGTGTATACTGTGTTACTAGGTTCTTCAAAACCGGTCCGCGTGTCTGTGCTTGGAGCAATTGGGTCCAAGAGCGGCCTGGGGAGCACCCGAGAGCGCCGCAACAACCCCAGGTTCGCTCAAGGGAACTAAAGTAAATGTTAAAACATGAAAAACAAAACCCTAAAAAGTGCATTTAACCCTAAAAATACAAATGATGCACCTAGTACGAGTGGCAATGCATTTACACGTGGTTCAAATGATGTTGAACCAAGCGATGCACTTGATCTAGATCCTTTTGATGATTGATGAAGATTGAAGACAAGTCTTAGACAATTATACATATTTTTTATTGTAGTTATTTCAATTTTGCAATTGTAATGATCTTTATTTGAATTGTGACTCTAGACGTATATGATATACGACATAATATTCAAATTTTGAACTATCAATTGGATTTATCTTTATCACTACCTGTCATGTCCCCGAAATTGTGACATTAAAATAAAGGCATATTTAAAAATATTAGCCCTTTGATATCATTATAATTATAATTGTCAAAAGACAACATTATAATTATAAATATTAAAATATAGATATTAATGATTTAAATATTATAATCACTATGATATAATAAATACTAAAAACATATATATAAGATTAATACAAAAACATAAACATAAAATAATATTATAAATATCAAATATGAAGTGGCAATTATGATTACTATAATAAAGACACATAATATCTTTATAATATAAAAGACATTACATTCTAGCAAGACCAAATTTCAATTATATTGGCGAATCATGTTGGCAAATAGTCAGCACTCCCCTAGGATTTGTGACATGGACTAACCACCTCGCGTGGATCCGTTAACTCTAGTGTTTGTATCAAGCATTAACAAGTCGACCTTTTGGTGCAACGGCAACCGTGGGGCCAAAAATTGGTATTAGAGCCAAAGGTGTCGGGTTCAAATCCCCTTGGCTTGCATGAGGGGGAGATTGTTGGCAAATGGTCAGCGCTCCCCTCGGGATTCATGACATGTACTAACCACCTCCCATGGATCTGTTAACTCTGGCATTTGTATCGGACATTAGCAAGTCGACCTTTTGGTGCAACGGCAACCGTGGGGCCAACAAATCACACTCTGGCATATGATTGAAGGAAAAGTCTTCAAATAAACTAATGAATCTAACTTATAAGGAGGCAGCAAATATATTCAATGAAAGAGTTAACGATTCATTGTGAATAAGAGCAGCAATCATTATTAGCACCAAAGAAAAGGGTCAACGAAAAGCAACGACAGTATCCATAGAGCAAGCAATAGTTGATGACAAGGAGCGGAATTAATTATCTTTAAGGATAGGTGATTTGTACACAGGAATAATAGTAATTAAGACAAGCCGACTTGGGAAGAATCGACTCATTCTAATTGTTAATTATTCTAAACAGAGGGCTGACTTATATCAAGAGACATAACCCTCCATAAGAGTGCGAATGAGGGGATGTATCGCTTGGCCAATGGAAGATATTAAAGCTCAAAAACCACCAAGCTGAAGGCAAGGAGGAGGAACAGCAGTATACATTTGAATAAGAGCAACTAATAAGGGTTCTAAATAGCCCGATCAGCGTTCACCTGTTGCATGAAATAACCACCAATAGCAGGCACATCGAATTCATTATCGGGCATATATCTCAGTCTTGAACTACCTAGATTTATATTTCATTTCCAGGCCCTTATCCAGGATATAGCATCACTCTTTTCCCTCCTATTATTGATCCTACCAATACATAAATATCAGATAATCCAACTAATGTTAGATATTTAAAGTACTCCCCAAAGAGCCCAAAGGTGCATCATTTTGTGGCCTCTTAAGTCTATTGATTGTTAGCGTAATTTTTGATATCTTTAGACTTTACCTATAAAGTTCAAGGCAAAATTCAAAGTAAATTAAAAAGGGACATTACACTACCATTGATCAAGTATGAGTGTTTTGAAAAGTAGGTTTATCCATATTCAATATGGTATTCCTATCTTGCTTTGATTTTTTCAATATTCATTATTAATATTTAACATGTTGAAAAATAATTATAATATAGTATAGTTTTATATTAATTTTTAGAGCTACAAATATGTATATATTAATGATTTTATATTTTTTGTTTAAGGACATCTCAAGAATGTACCCTTACCTATTCCAATTCAATAACTTAGATTATAAATACTGTACATATAATAAATATTATATTTGTTGCCAATAGTTTAGTAGTTAATTATTATTACTGTATATATTAATATTGTATTTATAATTATTTATGATTTTTTTTTTTGGTACAAACATACCGAAACATATCCTCGTACAATGTACCATACCCACATACCCGTACCGGATTCGGCAACTTGGAATGAAAGTGATCCACAATTAAAAAGGAAACAATGAAAATAAAAACAAAAGTAACAGTGCATAGCTTATTTGGATTTCAATTACTGCGAAAAGACTCACAAGAGTTTCTAAAGATGATGCCCTGTTATACACTGCTGCTCCAGCACGCCTTACTGTTCGTGTTTTACCTGATTCTCTGTTCTTGCCCCAACGTATGATATCTCTGCAAAGCAAACAAATCAAATAAAGAAAATTTAAGACACTGCAGAGCTCATAAATTCTGAACAAAAATAAATTTGTAGTACAATTTCAAAATGTAATTTCATATAATACAGTAATTTAGAAGTGTATTTAAGTCCAACTTGCATGCAACAGTTACTTTTTATTTTTGGAGTGATGATATGCAGAACACAAGGAAACTTCCGTGTGATTTTAGTTTGAATGGGCATCAAATTATTAGTTACGGACTAAGAAACATTATTTCCAAAGAAATCGTCCAATGGATAGAAACAAATTTAAGTTTTAAAATCTAATGAAATGAGCATTACAGCAATAGATTTAACTCATAGTATTTGATTCTATTAGCTAAGAAATTGCTGCATGGCATAGTGAACTCATTAGCAATTCATAAAGTATCATGTCCACCCGAGACAAGTTAACCTGAAAAGAATCATCAATTCGGGAATTGAATGGTTTAAGATTTGGTAGAGTTAAATAGAATTTACTCCAAAGTAGTCTTCTTCTTACTTCAACTGACCTTCATGAAGCTGGGGATTGACAACCTCAAAAAGGGTTTCCATCCTTGTTTCTCCTAAGCTGTCTGAGAACAAAGAACATAATTCCATTTACATACGTACGAGAAAATGAAAAAATTGTCTTTCAGCAGAAAAACTTCTCGCTTTTCCTAAACGGGAAGAACTCACCATGTTAAAAGAAATCTCACAAATAGTTATTGATCAAATGTATCTGTTTGTGTATGTTGATCTCGTCCTCCTTCCAATTACTTACTTGAAATCAAGGTTGCAAATGATTCAATGACAAAAGGTCACGTATGGTTGACGAGAAAAATTGCCAACAAGCAACAATGAGAAATGTCCTCACAAATGGAATGGAACCATCTAAAAGCACCCAGAAACATCAATAACATATGCAGACCATTCCCTACAGGCTTTGGAAAAAATTTGGCTATTCCTGGCCATTTAAAGTGAGTCATGTTTAGCTTTCAGAACCACCATAGCCAACTACAATTATTGAAATGTAAACTAGATTTAAGGGAAAAAAACCAAAAAGCAAAAGAATAATGTTTCCCATTTGAAGGTAAACTCTCTGCACAAAACGCAGAATTTGACTTATTTACTATATGTTAATGCATACACATTAAGCATTCAACCCAGATTCAAATTTACTCTCAGATAGTCAAAGCACAAGCATTGGTGCATATTTTCATTTGATTCCCTTTCATACTTGAAATGCCTCTATCTGCATTACTTGAAAACATAGGTAAAAAACTGTTCTTAAATAATGGTCTGAATATAACTGCAAGAGTAACTGAATCTCTATGCTTTGCTTGTATAAATTAAAGCTTGATGTATATAAATTCTCAATCTTTTTCACATGATTGCAAGTTTCATATCTTTTACAACAAACCAACATGTACCTAGAATGCACTCCTTCCTCTAAAAATTAAAATTTATCAAACTGAAAAAACACTATAGATACATTGCAACAGGTTGAAAGATACTAGTAAGAAAAATTTGAAGGAAAGAATGGTATCTGCTTTCTTGGAGTTAAGATATGAAATATAGTCATCTATTTACAAAAGCTAATTAACACTAAAAATGGGAGAGTAGAGATAATAGTGAGAATCTTCCATCCCACAACCACACACCCCTCCCCCCGCCCCGGCCCCCACTCCCACTCCACCATAACTAGTTCCTTGTAAAATAACAAATAGAGAAGACTACAACTAATATGTAAACATGATGGTGAGATTCTCAACCTTTCTTCTGATGACAAGAATTCACCCTCAAGTAGTTTATTAAGTAATGCTTCCTGCAAAACAAAATGCATAATTAATTGTTTGCCCTTCACAAGCAATGGAAAATAAGAATCAAAATATGAAAAAACATATTGAAGATGATAAAATAAAGACCAAGAGTCCATTTAGTTTTCAAATATAGCCATCTGATAATAAGAAATACCGTAAGGAATAAAGTTAAAAATAAAGCACCAAAGGGCAGTCCAAGATTAGATAGAGAACCTAAATATTGGTGACACAAAGCACTAAGCCCCTACAAATGTACTGAAGGGATTCTGTTAGGAGCCATTTCTGGTACCTGAAATATATAAAGGGAAAAGAATACAGCTGCAGAACGAGCATGTTATGCAGAACTACTTGCATTCAACTAAGGGAGTATGACCCTAGAGCACAGTACTACTATTTCCTTCTTCTAGATCATGCATATAGAGAAATTTGTGTGGCTATCTCAAGCATCCCATAAAGCCTTCCATACTCAATTCCTTTGGGTCCTTGCCACCCCACTTACATGGTAAGTAGCTCTATATAGACTCCATCCCTTGACTATAACTCTATGAGTAAAAGACAACAATCCTTGATGTCTTGCAGCCTTTTAGCGTAGAAGGATAAGATTGAAGAGTTCCTAGGGCTCCTACCAATGGTAAAGCTCCTCTCTACAAGGATCAAATCCTTGAGTGAGTCAAAACCTTAGTATGCAACCCAAATGAATGAATATCCTCTATCTAGCCACAAAATCATCGTATACTTAGAACACACATACACTCTCATCATTTCTCATAAACCAAAATCCACATAACCTGGAAGTCACAACTACATCTAATCCATCCATGGATACCAATGCATTTAAAACCAGATCATGTGGGGTTGCTCTACTAACAAGAATTACCCTTATGATTTCAAGCCTTAATTAGTGCGAGGTGGCTTATGTAACAAATGCATGTTATTCTGCCATATGACACATAATGTCATATCTGTGGTGCTTGGCATCTTATCATAGCTCTTAGAACATATTTCACTATATCATATTGCATGCTGATGCAAGTGTAATACTTGAAAAGAAGATTTGTATGTGAATATGCCAGCCATGCTCGTGAAGGCTGCAAAATGCTGAAGACAAGGTAATGAAAATTTGGAAGGAATTGCATGTATTCAGGATAAATATGTAGAAGACTCAAAACTCAATCTAAAAGAACTACCCTTGATTTGTGTTATTTTAAACATATAGATGCACAAGTCAAGCTAGAGATGATAAGGTTAGATTTATTGCTAAACAACCTCTTGTGAGTTGTGGTGTAGGTACATCCAAGCAAGGAAATACTACTCATGATTATGCCACGACCTGTAAGTAAATTGGTGTAGAAGAAGCAAGTTGAACCTGATTTCAAAATGTAATTGAACCAGCTGAGGTACCATTCGAGTCAACGAATTAACAAACATATCACCAAAGCCTGAATCAGTACTTGACCCAGAATATGACCCAGAATCTGACAATTTCATATCACCAATACATACTACTCAACCATTTGAAGGTGAATTGAACAAGCCTGAATCAGTACTTGATCTATCACAAAAGCCACTCAATCTTGTAGCACCTGATTTTTGAGAAGCACTTAAATCTCCATATGTATTATCATTATGCAAGGATGGTGCTCAAAAAGCAACCAAGGCAATACAAGGCACAATCTTCTTCTTCACTATTCATTGAACACCTTGGGCACTTGAAGACAATATGGCTGAAGAATGAGGAGCAAACAACAACAATGAAGCTGATAGAGCCTTGGCTGATAATGAGCCAGTGACATATGAGTTCCCTATTGATCATCTTGATGGTGAAACCCCTATAAAAAATATTCCTTATTCTTCTTTACCATTTTTCAAGGTCTTTTTGTTGAGAATCCTCGTATGTTTTTGTTTGACTTTGATGTGTTATGTCACAACTATGATTATCAAAGTGAAGTTGTTTCTAATCATAATTAAAGATGCAGCACTGCAGTGGTTCATGGGACTTGGGCAACACACTATCTACTCATGGGACAGCATGAAAGAACATTTCTTGGCAAAATATCAGGATTACTGCAAAACAAAAGAAGTTCGCAATTAGATTTTTCAAATGTCTAAGCAGGAAGAAGAGGTAAGAAATATTTTCTAGAAAGACTCTTATTCAATCTTTCACAATCAAGGCAAACTCAAATGCCATCAAAAGCCATTATAATGCTCTTTTTAAGAGCTAATGATCAACACATTGAAGCTTTGAATCTTATTGGTGGAGGTGATGTTTCTAAACTAGCATTTGAAGAAGTTTGTGATATCTATAAGAATTATTCAAGATCTCGTAAGTTTACCAAAGCACATTCTGAAGTAGGAGGACAAGCTTTGCCTGGTGGTACTATGGGCGTTGCTAAGCGTGAGCTAAGTAATTTGCTTGATGATTTAAAGACTATTCTTTTGAATCATATGGAAAAATAGACACTTTGTAGTTTGTACACACACAAGAAATAGGAAGAAGTTGAAAAGGCACTTGCAATCTTTAGTCCTGCATGACGTAAAAGACATTCTAGCAAAGAGTGTTCGTTTAATAAGACTACAATTTCATCCCTAAAAGGTGTCAAGAGGAACACTACTTTGCAACCATTGCCTACAAAAGTGGTAGACATAAATTACATTAAAGAACCCATATATTTCATGGCTCAAAGGAGACCTTGGCAGCTGCAAGCAATACCACCAACAATGTTGAGTAATTTTAACACATCCTATAATTCCATGAGACCTAAAGGGCAATCTACTATTTTTCGGTATACTTCTCCACTTGGATGGTACGGCAGGTGGCAACAACCTCCATACTATCAACAATGGCCAAACCAATACCCACAACAACCATCATTTCAACCATGGCAACACTGATGGTGGTGTAGCGATGGCAAGCAACACCATCACTTTCACTAAAATGGTGAGCAAAACCACGATCAATTTATCTACAATGGAAAGCAACACCACCATCACTTTATCTACAATGGCAAGCAACACCACCATCACTTTATCTACAATAGCTCCATATCAACCACCACAACAACAACTCTTATCACTTATACCATCTGGACCAACTAATCAACCTTCCACTTCAACTCAACCACCAAGAGCTACTACAATGTCCACACACCCATCACCAAACCCAACTAATTAAAGTGGCTAAAACCTATTTACAATAATGAGGTTGCAAAATTTCCAACCTAACTTGCAAATATACTTGATATTAACGAGATACAACTTAGGTCTAGAAAAACACTAAAGGGACCTAGTACATCCATAATCATTGAATTGGAAAAACCTTCAGTGAAGAACCGTTTAAACAATATGAACATCCTCAACCTAGTTCTTATAAGATGCTTGAGCAACTATTGTTGCCCCCATATCCAAAATGGTTTCATTTCCAAAAGGAAGCACCCAAACTCGAATTTGATCTTGTTAATGAATTAAGAAATGTGTGTTTAAGGTTCCTTTTTTGCAAGTGATCAAAGACATCCAAATTTACACAAACAATTCGGGAACTAAATGCAAAGAAGAATAAGAAGAAACTATATGTTAAGGTTCCTTGTTTGCAAGTGATCAAAGACCATCCAAGCCATTGACCAACTTGTTGCCCTCATGCCAAGAAATCTTTTTGTTCCCAAATAATTGGATTCTAGAAGTTCAATGAAACATGTATTGGTAAAGTTTCCATTCCAAATACACACATTGACTTAGGTGGTGCCATAACTAGTGAGACTAAGGAGAAATTATGTTTACAAGTATTGACCCCTACACCAACAATACTTCAAATGGCTTAACATTCACTTGTTAATCCTCAAGGTATTATTGAAGACACCATTATCTCTATTGATTCTTGTGAGCACACTACTGATTTTATGACTTTACAACACAAAGTTAAGTTGGGGAGGTTAACCATTGATCCTTGGAGATCCTTGGCTACCTACTACAAATGTCCTCATCAATTGCCACTCAAGTAACATGGTTATATCTAATGGGGACCAAAAGAAACAATTAACATTATACCCACCAATTCAACCTTCGTGAAATACAAAAGATCCACCATAGGTGGATAGTAACATAGAAAAGCAACTACTTGTTCTGACTATTGATCAAAGCTTTGCTTTACAAGATTTGTTAGAAAATACCATAATGTTTAACTATCTTCAAAATGTATATTCATTTAACGATGTTCTAGAGATATTGTTTTTCCATTCTTGTATAGAAGAAAATTCTCCATTTGGAATGTTTCCTTCAATTGCTACCTCGAAAGCATTACAAAATTTTATAGATTTTCATCAATTATTACCACATGACTATTTGCATAGCCCATTCTTGTCTAATGAGTCATCCATCACATCTAACTTCTCACACAATGTTTGAATCATCTATGACATCTTCATCACAAGTATTGACTTTAGAATTGTCCACACCATCCAATCACATGCAATTGATATCTTACCTAGGAAAAAGTTTAACTTGAATCCACAATCCAACACAAATAGCAAATTTATAAACCATGTTGTATACACATAAAGTTGCTTTTGCATTGGAATATCAAGATATGTGGGGTATTCATCCTGACACTAGAAAATTGTCTAGTGAGACAACCACAACATAGAGTAATCTCATTTTAAGAGAAATTATTAAAAATGAATTGCAAACACTATTCAATGTGGGCTTGATTTATCCCATCTCAAATAGCTAATGGATTTCACCACCAGCAGTTGAGCCTAAGAAAAGGGGGAAATGGAACATTTGTGTAGATTATGGATCACTTACTAAAACAACAAGAAAAGGTCATTTTCCTTTGCCTTCTATTGAGCAAGTACTTGACAGTCTTACAGGTAAGAAGTTATTTTCTTTCTTGGATGGATTCAATGGATGTAATCAAATTTGGATTGCTCTTGAAAACTAGGACTTTGGTTAAATTTGCTTATAGGGTTATTCCCATTGGTTTATGTAACGTTCATGTGATATTTCAAAGAGTTGTGTTATGTTTTTTTGCTGACATAATTCATGATTGTTTTGAAGTATATATCGGTGATTTCACAATATATGGCAACATTTAAGAAGAGGCAATTGATAATCTTGGAAAAGTCCTTCAACAATGCAAGGATACTAATCTTTCCCTCAATCACAAAAAGTGTTACATTTCGATGAATAAAGGAACAGTATTAGGACATTACATCTCTTCAAAATGCATAGAGGTAGATCCTAAGAAAGTTCAGATTATTAAAGATCTTCCTATTCTAGAATGTCAAAAAGATGTACGAAGTTTTTTTGGCAATGCAGAATATTATCGAAGGTTTATTCAAAATTTTAGTAGGATTCCCTCACCTCTTTTGGTTTTTCTAGTTAAGGATAACAAATTTTGTTGGACTAACAAGTGTCAACAAGCCTTTGAAGAAAAAAAGGAGAAAATCATAACCACACCTATGTTACAAGAACCAAATTGCAAATTTCCTTTCCATGTTCATGCAAATGCTTCAAATACATCCAAGAGAGTTGTGTTAGGACAAAAAGGAGGTATGCATTCTTAAGCCATATATTATATAGGAAAAAACTTAACCATTACAAAATTAAACTAGACAGTCATATAAACAGAGTTCCTAGCTATTGTCTATGCCATTAATAAATTTTGCCACTTTATGACAAGATTTTAAAGTATTTATTCATACTAATCACTTTGCCATTCATTTCTTAATGAATAAAAAAAGTTGGAACAAGTGGAGTTATTAGGTAGATGTTATTGCAAAGTTTGATGTCATCGTTCTTGATAAACCTAGTCATGAGAATCTTGTTGCAGATACCAAACAAGTTCCAATTGATAATGCCTTTCAATATGAACCCTTGTTTGCTATCTCTACTTAAAAGTCCCTAGTTTGCAAATATTGCCATCTATCTGGTCATGCAAGTTTCCTCCACACTTCTCTCTTCAAGATCAATGAAAACTTGTTGGGCTTAGTGGTCAATATTCCTAGATTGGTGGATTTCTCTTTCGCAGTAGCATTGACAATGCCATGTGACATATGTAGCTAAAGATTGTTTTTGACATACTCTAAACATGTCACATAGAGCCATTTGTTGGACACTTTGTGGCTCAACAAAGAAGGTCCTTATTGCAAGATACTATTGGCCTACACTTCATGGAGATTAGAAGAGGTTTGTTCAATTTGCGACAAGTGCCAATGCATGGCCCAACACAAGCATTACGATGAAAAGCCACTTCAGCCACAATTGTCTATTGAACCCTTTTATATGGTAGCTGAATTCCTATAGATTTCATTATTGTGCCCTTCATTAAGTTCTATCCATGGACTTAAAGATGCCAAGAGTTTTCTATCAAATTTGTAGGATATCTCTATCAAGGACTCTTGGGAGGCAATCTACTTGAAAAGGTAATTGGTCTTGTAGTTGGAAAAGCATAGTCGATCTCCCATGCTCTAATCATCAAAAGAATTCAATACCTCCTTAGAGAAAACATGCTTACCTAGGGCTAGAACAATAATCCTAGTGGCTCTTATATAATGAAATCTGATTACTCTCTTATGAGGAATCAAGGCCTCCCTCTTCTTCAAGATTAGCTAGTGGAGCTTATCCAAAGTGTTTCAACCCATCCAAAAAATGTCTTTATTTGTTTAGTAAGTAGAAATGAGCTCCTTACATATGATAATTTGCAAAAGAGTGATTTCAAGGCCCATTGAGATTTTTTGTGTGTTTGCAAGGAGAGGAATCAATTTATCATCTACAACAATGACTTCTCTGAACATATTTGTCTTTTGATTCTTCAAAATTTCAAGTTACCCTAGGTTTCTCAAGTGATCCTAAAACAGCATTTGTGCAAATGGCCCAATAATCCTTTGAGCTTGACACGTTTGTGGTAGATCACACTTTGTTGTTCAATAAATGGTTTATGGTTGGAGCGCAATAATTAATCTTCAAAGAAAAAAATTCACCTAGGGAAAGGTGCTGGGAAAAATCCCCACAATCATTCAATCCTATGCTCAAATAGTGTTGTCCAAAGCTCATTCTTCTTTTCCTACTGGGATCTTTTAATCCTTCAGAGTTGACAAATAGTTCTTCCCCCTTCCCACCCTTGAATAGGAATTTAGAAAAATAAAACTTCAATAGTGCAGCCATGCTTTGCATGCTTGGACTTAACTTAGACAATATAGACCAAAAACTCCCAACTTGACAGCTTAAAAAACTACTTAAATTCCTTAAAAAAACATAAGACTTAAGATTTTTCCCTTTCAGATGCGAGTTTTCTAGCAGTCACAATTGGAAAATCCTCGTGTTTGCAACTTGCAAATGTAAAAGCCTAAAATCTCTTGCAAATTGCAATTTGAAATGAAACCCACATATGAGAGTGTTTGCAACTCAACTAGATGTGCTCCTTGTTCTTTTGAAGCCCTGCTGGCATGACTAGTTTCTGTATGACACCTCACCACAATTGATAGTTGCAAATCACAACAAAATTTTCATTTGAGGGTTTCCTTCACAATTTTCAGCCCAAGATGTGTGTTTTCAATGTTCCAGCATCCAACCCCACGTCCTTATGATTCCACTCACAGCAAGTTCAACACACAAATTCACCAAAACTCATTTTCTCAGACCTACAAATTACTATTCAAGTAACTTGGCCCCACTGTTTTCCTGTGAATTCTTGCCAAATAGTTGGCAAGTATGCTAATTATGGGAGCGGAATGTGATAATTGTTGGGGTTGGGGCTGTAATTTGCTCCAATACAAGGCAATTGTAATGTCCCCATTTTTAGCACTTCACTTTTCAGTGATTGATAGCCTATTCCCAGTGTGCTGTCAGCCAGTCAGTGGCAGAATTAGGGTTTCTGGCTGCTTGATGGGTTCTCTTGAAGATTCAGGGTTTTGCTTGTTGGAGTTTGGGTGTTTGGATTCTGGATTCCTTCTGGGTTTTCTGAGAGCTTCACGGTGGTATGGTCAGTTTTGCATTTCGGGCAACTTCATGAATTTACTATTTTTAGTAAATTCTATTTTTAGCAGTGGTCCAGTCAGCACCAGCTCTGTCAACTTTCCTCTTCTGGCAATTCATTGGGTAATTTTGATTTTTGGCTTAAGGGGTTCATTTTGGAGAAATAAGTATTTTAAAGACAATAATGTTTTATTTTATAAAATAACCCCTTGTCCTAGTAATATGATTTTAAGTTGTTTTAAAGAAGGGGACCTTGAGGGGTATTTTCTCATGAAGAAATATTTTTATATTTCTAAAGTCAAATTGCTCTTGAGGAAATTGGACGCCAACTTAAGGAGAGAAATATTTTATTTAAATGTTTTATTTTGCCTTAAAAAAGGGACGCCACTTTGGAGGGATAAGGAGTCAACTTCAAATTTGAAATGCTTTGACCTTGGTTTGGGCGCCCTTCTAGATGCTTTTGGAAGATTCTTCCCAAGTCTATAAAAGGAGGCTTCTATTCTTCATTTGGCATCTTATTTTCTATCATACTGTTATGCTGCTGAAATACTTTCAGAGTTACTTCGAGGGATGCATACCTCCTAGCCATTTCTCTTGGTTTCGTGCTTGAAAGATAGCACCTAGCTAAGGCTTCACAGACTGCTTCTCATCCAGATTTGCAGACAGAGCATCAAGGTTGAAGGTTTTCAAAGATTGGACAGTTTTACAGTTGCTGATTTTGGCATGGCTGAAAGTAGTTTTAGCTTATAAATCATTGTACGATTTTTGTTTGGTTCTGGGTACTTTACCTATGCCATTCTCACCCTAGGGCGCCCCTCTTTGGTGAGTTTCAGATTTTATTAGCAAGTCTTAGATTTTATCTTGTCAAAATCGCCCTTTTGAGGGTTTTTTCATTGCTGGGTTGTCTTGGAATTCGTGCAAAAATAAATAACAATAGTTTGGGGTAGTTTCATAACTCTATCTTGGTCGCCATCATCTTAGGGTCATTATACATCAAGTTTGAAGTGATTTGGTTGGGTTTTGAGTGAGTTATGAGCTTTTTAGTGGGTTATTGTGTTGCTGGTTGGTGTTTCCAGAATTGCTGATTTTATATCAGACTTCCAGAAGTTCAGTTCAAGCATTGTTTTATCTATATTGTGAAGTCAAATAAGTCGGAACAACATTCTATCAGTTGTTGCTTTGGTTTAATAGTTTGTAACACTTTGTAATCTGCAGATTGTGCATTGTAAGGCTGTTAATAGTAGTACTATTTCAGTCATTTTTATATTCTGCAATTACTTAGTTTTAGAGCAGCAAACCTAATAATCTTTGGACGGTTTACCGCCAGAGATGGGTGAATGAACTACACACTTAAGTTCTTGGATGGTATTCCGCCAAGAAGGGAATTAAAGCTTTGCACTTCTTACATTGTATTCGCTCCCGCTGAATAAGTGGTAGAGCTTTCTTCCAGCATTGTATTTACTTTTGTTACTCCGCCAGATGGTCGCTACTTGCCCTACTGGGGTTTGAAAGCACATCCGTGGTGTTGAGTCTTTCAACATTGTATTTACTTTCTGTTACTCCGTCATATGGTAGCTACTTACCCTAGTCGGGTCGGAAAGCACATTCTTGGCGTTGAGTCTTTCTTTAATTGCTGGTTATGAGTTGAGCTGACCTTTAACGGGTTCTTGTTGTACTGGATTGTTCATTGTAAAATTTGAAAAATTGGTCCGGTTCATTACAGTGGTATCAGAGCCATGCATCCTGCCATCCTGTGCCCATCAAGGTTCAATTGACAGTTGAATGATAGAGAAATTAGATTCTTCACTTGAGTTCAGTTTAGCTTCCAGAGGTTCTGAAGATGTTGCGTTTTCTGAGGTCCAGGAATCGGGAGAAGTCAGATTTGAATATGGCATTTGAGGAAGGAAAGGTTAGTTTGGCCGCAAGGGATTTCATTGAGTATGTCGAACAATACAAAAGACAATGTGAACATGAAGCTTCCATGCTCCATGAGGAATATCAGAATATGACAAATGAGTTTAAGAACGATGTTTCTTTTGACTCCTACTTGAATTGTGTGTTGGTTTTGAAACCCGGAAAATTGGGTGTGGTTAATTACATTAGAAGAACAATGAAAGAAAAAGAACATTCCATTGATAAAGGGTTCAAGAAAGAAGCAAAAGTGCTTGTTTGTGGTTTGCAGCCCACAAATATGCAAGTTGAAGGGAAAAATCAATCAACTAGTATTGAAGATGGCACAAGGAAGGTGCTCATGTCACCACAAAATGATCTGAAGTTTGATAAAGATACCGTGACCGTTGAAGAGTGTGTGGAAGGGCCCCATAATACGCCCCTTGACTTGCATGTGATAGCAAGTGAAGAAGAGCAAGTTGAAGGAAATACTGGTGGTGTCTTTGAATCAGCTTATGACCATTACCAAAGTGATTATGTTGGTAATGATTCCAATGTGTTTGTACCTCCTCTTGTTGAAGATTTGGTGATGGATAAATCTCCTCTTGTTGCTGTCCAAACTCCTCAAGAGTTTTCACAAGATGAAGTTATGACAAGTGATCAAGAAGACCTTTTTGGCATACATATGACTATTCATGATGAGATCAGAAAAATACCTATAGATGATGGGTTCATTGAAGATATAGATGATAAAGTTTCCCAAACAGCTAGCACTAAAGATTCTTTACTTCATTATAGTGACAGTGTCAAGGGTGGTTTTGGGTTTGATCTTCAAACCAAGCCATTGAAAGGAGGTATGTATGAAGATATCAGTTTAAGTGAGTTGGGTGGTGACCTATTCAAAGAGTCAACCCTCCAAGAGAAGCACAAAGAGCACTTTCCTTTTGATCAAAACAATCAATCCTCTAGCACTTGGGATCCAGGAGTGAAGGCATTTAGTGATGACAAAGAAATTGTGTGGGATGAGTTTCCCTTTGATCCTGATGAAGTTCAAAATTCTGATTGCTTTGCAAGCTATGAGGGGGCTGCCATAAACTTTGATCATGAAGACAGTGAAGTGGAAGTGGAGCTTGAAGATCATATGGCTCTTGACGATGGAAAGTTTGATGGAGTTCCTAAACACAAATCCAATTTATCAATGCTTGAAGCTGGTTGTAAGCATTGGATTGAAGAATTTGTGGAGTCTAATTCTCTTTGTGATATTGAGCAATTTCAGCTAGTTGGTGGTGAAGGAAAGGAGTCTTGGAGCAGCTATGAGGGTAGCAAAGATGAAAAACAAAGTTCTGATTTTCAGTTGCAGCCTATCAGCAGTTCACCATCTTTGCATGTTCATGAGTGGAAAGATCAATGCAAGGTATCTTTTGAAAAAGAAGTGCAAGCGCTATCCCTATTTGATCGCACACACAATTTGGTTGATTATCTCTATTGGAAGGCTCAATTTGAAGAGAGACAAAGTGGAGTTAAGGATGAAGTTGCTCTTCCTAAATTGCAACTAATCAAAGATTCCTTGGAGACCATGAAATCCGAGTACATAGGCTTGATTGAAGATAGAGATCATGCCGTTGAATTTGCAAAGAAGGCCTTCATTGTTTTCGAAGAAAGGGAGAGTATGGTTGATGAGCTCACTTTGGAGCTTAAATCAACAAAGGACAAGTTGAAAGAAACTCAGTTGGCTCTAAGAAAGGTTGAAGATCAGTTTGCAGATTTCAAACTTTTCAAGGAGCAAGAGGGTGCACGAAGAGCTGGAGAAATCAAGCAAGTAATTGATGAGATTGATAGTCTTCAAGAGGAGTTTGATCTTGAAGGTTTCACAAGAAAATCAAAGGTTGCATGTGCAGATTTGGAGCAGCAAGATGAAAGGAATGACTTTCAAGTTTATGACAATCCTCTTTTTCAAGAAGGTGATGAGAAAAGTTATGATAATCCTCTCTATGAAGTAGAGGATGAAATGGAGAATGAAACTGAGTTTGGTTTCCAGTGCTTGGATGCTTCGATATCACTCCATGAGGAAGTGCCACGTCTGTTGATTAGTAATGAATGCATAAGTGGATTTGAGGATGAAGTCTATACATGGGAAGTGTTGATTCGAGGAGATTTCAACATCTTCGACACCAAGGTGTTAACAAGGCAAGATTTGGTAGCTGCTGGTAACTTCAGTACAGCAGCAAGAAGCGAAGATTTTAGTCTTGTTACTCATGAAGAAGGGAATAAAGATGGACCAGAACTTGGTGTTTGCATGCTTGTCAATCCATCCCTTTGGTTGAACAATACTTTGGCACATATTGGTCTATTTTTGGATTTGGATTTGAAGTCATTTAATAGTTCATGCTCCAATATTGTTGAAGCTTTCATGGATAGGCTTCAAAGGTTCACTAGCGGAGGCATCAATCTCTTCAGTATGCATTTGATCCTTATTAGCATTTGGGAATGTGTTGAGTTTTCTTTTCAGTATGTTGGAAATCACTTTCAGTTGGGTATCCATGCTTGGGATTCTCAATATGGGTTGATAGAGCTTATTACCTGTGGAAAGAAGGACTTTTGGAAGGATAAGGATCAAAATTTCAGTATTAATGATGTTGTTACTTTCTTTACCAGCCCCTTGTTGATTCCGTTTGTTCATTGACAAATGGATTGGAGAGAAATTTTAAGTATGGGTTGGAGAAAGGAACGATTGGTTGCTCTTGGCATAGATCCTTGGCTAAGACAAGAGCAGATTTTGAGACTCGTGCTTGCTGGTTGGAGGCAGACCAGCCTTGTTACTTGTGGAGTTACTCTCGTTTGGGAGAGTTTTCCCATTACCACTTACCAACGAGGTGGTAGTTTTCAAATGGAGATTGCTCTAGTATGTTTTCCAGCCATTTTTGAGGTGTTACCTTGCAACTCTATGCTCATATCATACACTCACACTTGGGAATTTCTTTGGTGCTGCTGTTTTTTCTTGTGTGAGGCATTAAAATCAGATTGCTCTTCGCTGACTGTAGCCTTGAACAGCAGAGACTATTTGTTCCTTCACATCTTTCCTACTCTCCAAGTTCATCTTATGATGGTTTGTGATGTAAACTTTGATAGTTTACTGTTAGTGTTGGTTCAGGACTGCAGATTTTCACATGCTTTGGTTCACCACTGTGAGGCTCTTGGAGTGAGAACTGTAAGAGTTTTTAGAAATCTTCATGGTTACACCAGAATAATTCAGGGGAGGCATAGTAGATTCGTGTGGAATCATGAGTTCTTGCAAAGGATTGCTTCTCTCTTTGCAAGAAGTTTTGGAGAGGTCGCATTTGCAAACACGGCTGTGCTAGATACCTTATGGAGGCATGTTGAGGATTACAGTTTTGAGTTAAGTATCCTATCTTTCTTCTTGCCTAGAATTATGATTGACAGTGGTGTGGTTGATACTGTTGATTCGGGGCATCATGGACAGGAGATATTGCATGATATTGATCTTAGTCCTTTAAGATCTTTGCGTTTGATTATCATGGATGGTAACACTTTGGAGTTACAAGGGAGGTTAGTGCAACATTGGCATGATGTTTTCACTAATGTGAACAGAATGGTGCAGCAGCGGCATGGTGGGTCCTTCCTGAGATGGATTTGGGAACTTGGGATCATACGTGTTTTGGTATGGATCAGTTTTAAATTTTCTGGAGTTATGGCGATATTGCTTGAGGACAAGCAATTTTGGGAAGGGCGGACTGTAATGTCCCTGTTTTTAGCACTTCACTTTTCAGTGATTGATAGCCTATTCCCAGTGTGCTGTCAGCCAGTCAGTGGCAGAATTAGGGTTTCTGGCTGCTTGATGGGTTCTCTTGAAGATTCAGGGTTTTGCTTGTTGGAGTTTGGGTGTTTGGATTCTGGATTCCTTCTGGGTTTTCTGAGAGCTTCGCGGTGGTATGGTCAGTTTTGCATTTCGGGCAACTTCATGAATTTACTATTTTTAGTAAATTCTATTTTTAGCAGTGGTCCAGTCAGCACCAGCTCCGTCAACTTTCCTCTTCTGGCAATTCATTGGGTAATTCTGATTTTTGGCTTAAGGGGTTCATTTTGGAGAAATAAGTATTTTAAAGACAATAATGTTTTATTTTATAAAATAACCCCTTGTCCTAGTAATATGATTTTAAGTTGTTTTAAAGAAGGGGACCTTGAGGGGTATTTTCTCATGAAGAAATATTTTTATATTTCTAAAGTCAAATTGCTCTTGAGGAAATTGGACGCCAACTTAAGGAGAGAAATATTTTATTTAAATGTTTTATTTTGCCTTAAAAAAGGGACGCCACTTTGGAGGGATAAGGAGTCAACTTCAAATTTGAAATGCTTTGACCTTGGTTTGGGCGCCCTTCTAGATGCTTTTGGAAGATTCTTCCCAAGTCTATAAAAGGAGGCTTCTATTCTTCATTTGGCATCTTATTTTCTATCATACTGTTATGCTGCTGAAATACTTTCAGAGTTACTTCGAGGGATGCATACCTCCTAGCCATTTCTCTTGGTTTCGTGCTTGAAAGATAGCACCTAGCTAAGGCTTCAAAGACTGCTTCTCATCCAGATTTGCAGACAGAGCATCAAGGTTGAAGGTTTTCAAAGATTGGACAGTTTTACAGTTGCTGATTTTGGCATGGCTGAAAGTAGTTTTAGCTTATAAATCATTGTACGATTTTTGTTTGGTTCTGGGTACTTTACCTATGCCATTCTCACCCTAGGGCGCCCCTCTTTGGTGAGTTTCAGATTTTATTAGCAAGTCTTAGATTTTATCTTGTCAAAATCGCCCTTTTGAGGGTTTTTTCATTGCTGGGTTGTCTTGGAATTCGTGCAAAAATAAATAACAATAGTTTGGGGTAGTTTCATAACTCTATCTTGGTCGCCATCATCTTAGGGTCATTATACATCAAGTTTGAAGTGATTTGGTTGGGTTTTGAGTGAGTTATGAGCTTTTTAGTGGGTTATTGTGTTGCTGGTTGGTGTTTCCAGAATTGCTGATTTTATATCAGACTTCCAGAAGTTCAGTTCAAGCATTGTTTTATCTATATTGTGAAGTCAAATAAGTCGGAACAACATTCTATCAGTTGTTGCTTTGGTTTAATAGTTTGTAACACTTTGTAATCTGCAGATTGTGCATTGTAAGGCTGTTAATAGTAGTACTATTTCAGTCATTTTTATATTCTGCAATTACTTAGTTTTAGAGCAGCAAACCTAATAATCTTTGGACGGTTTACCGCCAGAGATGGGTGAATGAACTACACACTTAAGTTCTTGGATGGTATTCCGCCAAGAAGGGAATTAAAGCTTTGCACTTCTTACATTGTATTCGCTCCCGCTGAATAAGTGGTAGAGCTTTCTTTCAGCATTGTATTTACTTTTGTTACTCCGCCAGATGGTCGCTACTTGCCCTACTGGGGTTTGAAAGCACATCCGTGGTGTTGAGTCTTTCAGCATTGTATTTACTTTCTGTTACTCCGTCATATGGTAGCTACTTACCCTAGTCGGGTCGGAAAGCACATTCTTGGCGTTGAGTCTTTCTTTAATTGCTGGTTATGAGTTGAGCTGACCTTTAACGGGTTCTTGTTGTACTGGATTGTTCATTGTAAAATTTGAAAAATTGGTCCGGTTCATTACAGCAATTTATTTGAGGATGATACTTTTATCTGGGGCACAAATCAAATAATGAAGCTAAAGTTTTGGCAATTCTTAAAGGTTTAAATTTGGTTGCATCTTTGAAATGCAGAAAATTAGAAGTTGAGGGCGACTCCATGATCAACATCCAAGGCTTGAAGAATAATTTCATTTAGGACTAGCAATTGAATAACATTATAGAGGAATCTGATTTTATTGCTTGACATTTTGAGTCAACATCTTTCAGACATTGCTTCAGGGAGGGTAATAAGATAGCTTATCTTTTTGCAAATGCAAAAATTGAGCAACTCCCATTCTCAATGAAAATCAATGAGCATTCAAAGGAACACAATATTTTGTCTCAGCTTAAGGACTCTCCCTTTTGGTACAAACATCATTCCATGGTCTATAAACTACTAGCAATACTCTCCTCTAGCAGTCATCAACATACAGATTTCCTAGCATCAACCCTGGAACACACCTTCTATTCCTAAGAAAACTTGGAAACCAGGAAATAATATCAGTCTACTATGTTCATTTGATCATCAACATCATATAGATTGCATAGCAAAGAAGTGCAAAGAAACACAAGATAATGACTGGAACACACCATGTACCCAGAGAAACCCTAACGGGGAAAAATCCATCAAGAGTAAGCTTATAGGTCCTCATTCCACTATCTTTTAGTACATACAAAGCCTCTAGTCAAAAATGACCCATCTCTTAGCATAAAACAGCTCAAAACACACCTGTGATATGTTTTTACACGATGGAATTTCTGAATTTGTGCCCTTCCTCATATTTGTTTCCATGGGAGTATTAGAGTGGATTGTAGGGCAGACCTGCTTTTCTTGTTGCAGCACAATCCATATTCTTTTTAGATGTATTATTTATGTGTTTTGCATCTCTATCCAGATGAAGCATACAGCCAAGTCATTTTGTTTGGAACTGTGTTAACCCTCACAGCCAGTCCCTGAAGCTGCTTGCAGTTTTCTACCGATCACATTGATGACCTTTTAGATCCTGTAGTTAGCCTACCCTAGCAATAGGAAATCTTTTGTAGTCTATAGATTACTTTCTATGCTGATCCATTTTTGGAAAAAGGAAAGCTTCTTAAGCAAAGGAGATTTGTTTAATGGGCAGCAATTCAAGTTGTTTTTTAATCTGATTCGGTAGTTGTAGATTGGATTGTATTCTGAATGGTATGGCTTTGGTCCAGATTCCCCTATGAATTGTGGGACTTGAGTTGTTTAGAGCTCAAAATGTTAATATTTTGGGATATGGGGTGGATCCAAGTGTTGTGCCACTCGTTGCAAGAATATTGTAGCCTATGCACAACTGGTTGCATCCTGCTTTTATACAAGATCTATTGTAACTTTTGATTAAGGCTTTGTTGTTGCTTTTGTGACTTCCATGTTAATCAACTTATTGATCTTCAGCCTTTTCTTCTTTGAGTGAGGGCCTCTATACAACTGTCAATTAACTTATCAAAAAAAACTAATGTTCAATTATGGTTATAAAACAGCTTTAGAAGTTTCAAATTTAAAAAAAAATTAAGCTCATACACAACAACACATACAAGTAATTTTTTTAAATATGAAATTGTTTATTAATTATTTTAAAAAAATTAAGCTCATACACAACAACACATACATGTAATTTTTTTAAATGTGATATTGTTTATTAATTATTGCTCTTCACTGAGAGCATCAAAGTTAACATTTGGTTTAATCATAGAAATGGGACTTGCCCAAACTCACCAGGACTTGATGAGTCCCGAGTTGAGTCACCCTAACCAAGTCCTAGGGGCTCGGACTCAGACTCAGCCGAGTCCTGTGGACTTGCCGGACTCGCCAAGTCCCAACTGCAAGACTCGGTCAGCAGAGTCAAGTTGAAAAAATCAAAAAAATACATAAAACAGTCATTTAACTTTCTTTTTTTTTTTTTGACTTATATCATCTCCCCAACCCTAAAAGCAACCTCATTTCATTTACTTGGCAAAATAGGAGGAGAAAAGGGAGCTGTGAAGAAAAACAAGAGTTCATGGTAGGGCAACCAGCAAGAAGTTGAAAACAAATCCAGGCTTAGATAGCATTTGGGAAGCTTCATACCAGCAAGGAGGTGCATTGAGAGCTCATTACCAGCGATTGGAAGGCGTTTGAATTATATTTCAAGCCTAATCTAAGAGGTAAGTTTGATTTTAATTGGTTTTTTTGTGTTTTTTTAACAAAAAAATCATTGCAATTTGTAAAATCATTGTTGTTTTTGAGTTTGCATTTTTTTTTTACAAACCCTACTTGCAACTTAAATAATTTTAGAAACCCTACTTGTTATTGCAGCCACATTCATTTGCAATTCAAACCATATTTTCACAATGTCTCAAACCCCAAGTAGAAAAGACCCTACTTGGAAACATGCTGAACTCTTTCCCAGGCAAAAAAAAGGAGAGGCAAAAAGTAAATATTGCAAAACAATATATCATGGAGGCATAAACAGATTGAAATGCCATATTGCACGCATACCCGTCCATGATGCAGTGGGCTGCGTTAATGCACCTCCTGAGGCTGTTCGTGAGGTGCAAATGCAATTAGAAACATTTGAATTGCAAAAAGAAATGAAAAAAAGGCAAAGGTAGGAGTACTCCTAGTGCTACCACTACTGCTAGTGGTAGTGGGAGTGTTAGCATTGGCCCTAGAGTTTGTAAATCTAGGGCGGATTCATATTTTGTACCATGCAATACTCCTAGTTACCAACCGTCGCTTGAGAGCATGGGTTTGAACAAGGACGCACATGATGCAGCAAATAAATCAATTGCAAACTTTTGGTACTATTGCACCATTCCCTTCCATGTAGCCAAGTAATTCTTTTTTGTTTAATTGTTTTAAAATTTATATTTAAATTTTAGAATCTAGATGTATCTCATTGTCGAATTCAAATTTAAAGTTAAAACTTTTCATTTTACAATACTTATCTAAGTAAACTTATTAGTTTATTTATGACATGTTTTAGGTCTCCCTTTTGGAAAAATATGGTTGATGCCATAACCATATGTGAGGAGGGGTTCAAAGCCCCTACGGAAGATGAATTAAAGGGCCCACTTTTGAGTCAAAAGGTGGCAGATGTAAAAGCACAAATAGAGGAGCACCTTGCAGTGGAGCTGTTTGGGTAGCACCATCATGATTGATGGTTGGACCAATAGGAGAAATAGGACGCTGCTTAATTTTCTAGTTTCCTCCGCAAGTAATTGTACTTCCCTCAATGCATTGATTAATTTGAAATTTGAATTTGATTTAGTGGCTGATTTATGTTTTTTAATTTATTGAATAATTGTTTTTGCTTCTTTTTTCAAGTGACACCATCTTCATCAAGTCCATTGATGCTTCTGCCCATGTCAAAAATGCCACATACCTATGTGAGGCTATAGAGGAGGTGATAGCTGAGGTGGGCGAGGAGAATGTGGTTCAGGTGGTGACCAATAATGCAGCAAATTATGTTGTTGCTAGTAGATTATTGATGGAGAGGCATCCTACTATATTTTGGACTCCATGTGCCGCATATTGGAGGATCTTGGCAAGCTCTCATAGATCAAAACATGTGTGGATGCAAAAAACATTTGCAAATTTGTATACAATCACACATATGTCCTTAGCCTAATGAGGCAATACACGGGGTTGAGGGAGTTGGCTAGTCCTAGCATCACTAGGTTTGCCACAAATTTTATCACATTACAATCCTTGATTCGGTCAAAGGCATCTTTGAGGTGCATGTTTGTTGGTGAGGAGTGGTCTTCCTCATCCTATGCTACGACCACTGCAGGGATTGATGTGACTAATTGCATTTTTTCTGAGTCAGGGTTTTGGGCACCAACAAAGGAGATTGTGAAGGTAAAATTTAATTCTTCATTATGTTATAATTTTTATTCATATTTTACTTTTATTTGTTTATTTTCGTTCACACTTACTTAAGTTAATGATTCACAGTGTTTGCACTTGCAATTTATTGAGCCCTTGCTAGTTCTCCTATGAGTTATTGTTGGGGAGAAGCCCGCAATGGGCTACACATATGAGGGCATGGATAGGGCCAAAGAGGCCATTAGATTCATCTATGGTGGAGTTAAGGAGAAGTATTGTCCCAATTGGGAGATCATTGATAGGAGATGGCACCACCAGCTTCATAGGCTCCTCAATGCAGCCGGATGTTTCCTAAATCCGGCCTTCCAATTCAGTCATGATTTCCATGCAAATAAAGAGATTCTTAGTGGGCTCTACTCGACGATAGAGCGGATGTTGCCTGTTGTTACTACACAGATAGTGCACGAAATAGATGCCTTCACTAAAGCACAAGGAGACCTCTTTGCACATCAATTGTGCAAAGAGAGTAGGTCGACATTACAACCAGGTAAAAATATATCTAAAGGCATAATTTTCATCTTTTTATATTATAATTTATTATTAAATGTTGAACTTGAAACTTGAAACTTGAAAATTAAAGTTGGAAATGTGATTGACTTTGTTTCTTTTTCTCATCTCAGATAGATGGTGGCATATGTTTGGTTCCGATACACCAAACCTTCAAAATGTTGCCATTCGTATATTGAGCCAGCCATGCAGTTCATTTGGTTGTAAACGCAATTGGAGTATGTTTGAGCACATACACTCCAAGAAGCACAATAGATTGTCAATGGAGAGGATGAACAATTTGGTATATGTTCATTACAACCTTCAACTCAAATACAGGAAGATTTTTGACTAGGACTCCACCTCGATCAGGCTAGAGAAGGTTGATCCACAGTTTGAGTGGATCACTGAGGCTACAAATGCAATATTTAGTGACAAGGACCTTGATTGGGTGGACCAAGCAGATAGAGAGGCTGAGCTTGTAGCCATGGTTGAGGAGGAAGCTACTGCACGAGGAGACACAGTTGGTGTTGGTGAGAGTGGCATGGAGACACAGGCAAAGACTATGGTTGCAGCTACTAGATCATCCAGGACCCTTAGACGCCTTCGTAGGAAGGATGCTAGCTCCACTATGCCATAGACTTGTAGCTATTGTTTTGATATTTCATATTTGTATGGAACATTTGATGTCATGAATTTCATATTCCATGAGTTTTGAATACATTGGACAATATTTATATATCTTAGTGTGCTATTTCCTTCAGCAGCTCAACTACAATTTGTGTACTTTATACTTGTGATAGATGTATACTTGTGTAAGTGATCAAATTTGCTTCTATTTAATGATGTTATTGTGTCGTTAAGGTTTATCCAATAAACAAGTTTTAAATCCTTAAAAATCTCTAAATTTCTAGGGTTTTTTTCATTTTGTTGAGTCTACGCCAAGTCCGGGAGCCAAGTCCCGAGTCCCGAGTCGAGTCACCCTAGCCGAGTCTGAGTCTCATAACTATGGGTTCAATCTCATTTAAACCACAATGAGTCATAATGCTACTTGCAATAGCCATGTCATATGTAGAAGTTGCCTCATCTAAAGAGATTTTTGGTAATTTGTATGATAATAACATCTAAGTAGTGCTCCACAGGGACCCATCCCCTACCTCGGTACCCCCGTCCCCGTCCTGAAAACATTTCGGGGACTTGGGGGGACTTGGAAACTTCCCCCCGCCTTTGCATCTGACAGTGACACAAAATTGAGCTCCAATTTTGATACAAACCTACTAGTTGCATCTGCTGATTAGGGACAGCCATATATTTTCTATGTTTTTGTCATTTTATAGTTGAAACTTGAAGCCTTTGGGCATTTTGTTATAATTCGTATTTAATATGTATGCACATTGACAATGAAAGCATTTGAATTTTGTTAATTTGTTTGTCAATTCTCATGTGAAATCTCAATTCAAGTCTAATGTTATGAATTAATCTTCTACAATGCCTATGATGAATACTTTATCAATGTTTTGATATGAATATTTGAAATTTCTCTATATTTATAAAATTTCCCTATTTTTTATAGCCATCCCCTATCGTACCCTAAAAAATGACCCAAAAGTACCCCTGTACTGGAAACACCTCCCACCATACCCATCCTCGAAACTTGGGGGAGCATAGCATCTAAGTTAGCACGCACAAAAGTTAGATCCCAATTCCTTGTCACCCTCTCATTTAAATCAGGTTTCTTATGTGACAAGAGATCCCAATAACTAGTCAGGATTTGGGAGTAGAGACCCCAATGGGGTTGAAGGGCAAAGCCTATCATGGGGGTTTGGAGGCAATGCCTCCAAGAGGGGTAGCATCCCTCATGAGGATTTAGGGGCAACGCCCCCAACGGGTTAAGGGACAATGCGCGTCATGGGGGTCTGGGAGGCAATGCCCCCAATAGAGTCAAGCAACAATGCCCCTCATGAGGTCCAAGGGCAACACCCTGAGCACATTCCTTCTCGTGATACAAGGCAAGGTTGAGAGGCAGAGCCCCCACCACCAAGTCCAAATCAAGGACTTTGAAACCACACAAACCTTCATGGTGCACCCCATTTTCACAATTTTATCACTTAAGGATAAAATTAGGTATTTGGTTGATAAAAATTTCTTTAAAAAATAATATTTTTCTCTTGGGGCAGCCCTTACTAAGAACAACCCAGATTCCCTTGGGTTTAACTGGGAGCAACCTGAGTGTTTACTGCTCTATCTAATAAAATAAATACGTGAATTAATAATAGAGATGACAATGCATACGAAATATAGGAGTAAAGTACATCTTTATTCGCTCATGAAACTATTACAAAAGAAGACCAGAGATGGTTAGCCAAAGATCAAAGTCGATCTGACTAGATCATACCACTTTCCTTGACAATACACAATCTACTTAAAGGACCCAACAGTTACCAAGAGGAACACAACCATTATCCAACTGACGCTTATAACTACTTGAAGCTAACAACCAATTAATACATAGTTGAATAACCAATATTATCGAAACATAATAATAGACATTATACACTGACTACATCATCCCCCCAAAAGAAAAATCGTCTTCCAAATGACATGTAAACATTAACATTAGGGAAGACTTCCAAAATGACAACGATATTGTGGACAAGGACCTATAAACAAACTTGGAAGTGTACTTTGCAAACTCAGACTTGGAGTGTACTTGGCAAATCAAATGAGTGTGATGGGGGTCTATCTAGGGGCAACACCACTAGTGGGATCAAGAGGCAACACATCCTTTTCATGATTTTTTAAGAGGCAAAAAACAATACAGACAAAGCCAAAAAATAGAGATTTTGGAGTGTTTAACCAACATATGATGTCGACCAAGGAAGGAAGTTGTCGTAGAATGGTTGATGGTTGTATAGTGCCAACTACCAAAACCCCATGATTTTGAACTGGTTGCACAATGTGGATGTACAGTGATCGTTGTATGGGGAAAGGCATACGGCTATTGGCAAGAGATATCCGTACAATGTTGCACGGTAAACAATATCCTTTGTACCATACAGTGAAAGAGCCCAATGGGCGTATGATGTTGGGAAAGAGTGAATTCCTTGGTCATACAGCTTGTGAATGAGAAAATGCTTTGGCCATATGTTATAACTTGAGGGAGAACTTACGATGTGAAGCTTTGTTCCCTTCGTCAAGTGAAGCCATACGATATTATATCTCTAGCATGCAACTACCAAGTGACTTCATCGTAAAATATTAAATATGCTAGTCATACTTGTTAATTTTAGGATCAGAAATGCAAATAAGCAAAAGATACAACACAGAGAACAATGAACACCAAATTTACCTTGGGAAAACCCTCCTACTCGAGGGAGAAAAAACCCAGCAAAATATTCTCTTATAAATTAGAATAAATAAGTGTAGAAATTGCACTCAAAATTAGGCCCTAGCAAGGCCAAATCTCATAGAATGAATAGCAATGCCGAATCTCATACAATGAATCTGCACTTGAAGATAGTGCGATTTCCTTGAATACATAAAATAATACCACTTCTCCTTGAAGCAAATCTGCTGCTCTTGATAGTGAACCTGTTGCTGAAGAAATTTCGAATTGGAATGGAATTGATTGATGCTTAATGTGGAGACTCTATCTCCCTTATATACCAAACTAGGCACTCTCCTCTAGACCTGACCTAAAAGAATATAATATTTGTTTAACAAATGATAGGCCGACCTGCCTATGATTAATTTTGCTTCGGGAAATACCTCCCGCAGCTATAAAACACTAACAATACCTATTGTCTTGTAGTTCGTACAATCTTAATAAGAAAATGGGGTCATGCAGTTTTTAGCTTTTGATGGTGCCATCCAATGTGGCTATACAATGGCCTCAGATATTGTTGTACAATGTAGACTGGCAATTGTACAATGCATATTGAGAGAAAAGCCAGCTGTAAAACATAATTATTTTCTTGTCATGCAAATAAATTATTTCCTCGCCATACAATATATTTGGACCTTTTAATGTAATCAGGCTTTATAGTCAGGTTTTTTAATATAGCCAGGCCTATTACGTAGTCAAGTCTTGTAGTAAATATTTTTAATGTACTCGAAGGTGTATTGTTAGTATTTTACATTCTTTTGCAAAGTTAAACCTCTACTACAACTATCATCTTTTGCAAACCATAGATTGCATCTAGCACACATAAATTGTCCAACTTTTCAAAATTATTTTTCATCAATTGCTCTTCGTTGAAAGTTGTGGCTTTGAGAAAATTACAAGTGAACAAAAATACCTCGTAGTCCTCCATTTTCCAATGAAATAGGGTGCAGAGAAAAAAAATTTCATCCTTCAAGCATGACTATAATTCCAAGATGCCTTTGTCATTTGGCTCTATCAAACCCAAATCATGCTTCTCTGTCCATTCTTCTTCAAAGTTTGAATCTGACGAATTAGAGGAAGCTGCTTTCTCACTTACAGCTTGGTTCTTTAAACCAATTACATACTTTTGACCCTTGTTTTCAATGGAGATTGCATTCCTTTTTCCAATTATGATCAATCTTGGCTGCTACCAACTATCCCCAACCTAACAATGTGTCATACGCTTTCTTCCTTAATGAAATGACCACAAAGTTCAACAAAAAATGTTTGGATTCCAATATTACCTTTCGTCCCAATAAAACTCCAAGTACCTTAATTCCTTATTAATCTGCACCCACCAATTGAAAATTTGGGGGCCAAATGGTTAGCTTGCCCACACTTTTCCAAGTGTCTTCTAGAACTACATTCATGCCAGACCCACCGTCAAAAATTGTATAGGTGAGATTCCTTCCAAGGATCTCCATATTCACCACCACTAGTTTCTCTGTCATGTTAACTGACAATAACATTGGATCAATCACTTGGTCACTCGATAGCAGAGGTTCGGTTATTGGATCTTCATTCTCACGAGATTCTAATTGAGTCATAGCATGGACCATCTCATTCTCCCCCAATATAATAGCATTTCAAAGTTCAAGAATACTTTGTAACAAACACACTACATTAACTAGTACGATAGTTTGAAGTACTTGCCTTGTAATATTTTTTTGGATTGAAATTGATTTGTTACCATACTTGTGTTTCCATTTGAGTGGCGGCATTCATTATCCATAGCATTATCCACTTCAGCCCTTGCTTTGCAAAGTCTTTCTTTTTTTGTAAGTGGGTCCAGGTACATAGCCTTCATTGCTTGGGTGCGAGTAACAAGTACTTCATTATGTCTTACATCAATCATGTTGACGCGAATCTTTTGCTTCAAACATCCAATGTCTTCATGGTCTCCAAGTCCGCAACATTTGCACAATAATTGCACTTTGTCCTACTTGTTCTTGCAATCCCTCGCAAAGTGTCCCCATTCGCTACATTGTCAACTTTGTAAGATAGGGCGTCCTTTGGGTTCATATTGTATTTGGCTTCAACCTCTTTGATTTTGATAACCACTTGGAGATGCATTATGTGGCTTCGATGGAGTGAACTCCTCTCCTTTTGTAAAGAGTACTTGTGTACTCCCGGTCTTCAAATTGTATGGGCACTCCTTTAATGAATGACCCATAACCTAGAAAATCTCACAAAACATCTTTCTAGGGCAGTTACCCTTTGTGTGCCCCTCAATTTTGCACTCAATACACCATAGTTAGTTTCTTTGTTGGTTTCTTTTTTCACCTTCAATTCTTTCATCATTCGGAGCATGTCCTTCTGAAGCGCTTGTACCATTCTTGATTCATTGTCACTATTGTCATCTGAACTTCCCTCTTCCTTTGTTTTTCTTTTACTACACGAGGACATTTTATCTTCACTTTCTATGTCCATTGCTCAATAATAGGCTTTTGAATAGGAAGAGGGTGGTACTACTTTCATTTTTCTTCTGAACAACAGAAGTAGAACTTCAATGAACCATTTTTTCTTGAGACCATTGGCTAGTTCTATTTCTAACTTTACAAGCAATTCTTTTAAGCCTATGATTATAAGCTCGTATATTTTTGTGCTTACCTTCTTTTGTATTGTAATTTTTTTCTACTATTTCACTATCATCATGAAGCAATTTAAACTCTTCCTCAAAAGCTTTTTTCATCTCTCCCATGTAATTGGGGAGGCTTGGTCAATTTTTGTATACCAATCAATCGCTACACCTCACAAGATGGCTTAAAAAAGATCGTAGCCAAATTGCTTTATCATCTTTATGTAATGTCCCCTTTTTAGCCCTAAGCTTTTTAGTGACCGTTAGCCTATTTCGAAGTCTCGTAGGCTATTCAAAGGTGTTTCAATGGATTCCAAGATTCTTGAAGGATTCTTGCCAACACTTTCAAGGGGTAATTGCAAAGGATTGTCAGAGTGTTTTTTGGGTTTTTCTAGGTTTTTTGAGATCTTTGGTGGGCAATAACTACTATTTTTTGTAATGTCTGTTTTTAGCACTTACTATTTTTAGTAAGTTCAGTTGCATCTCAATTTGGGCTTATACGAAGTATGGACACACTGTTTTTAAAGTGCTATTTTGGGCCCTTGGTCCTGGTAGCTATTCCGAACAAGGTTTCCAATCTTGGTAGTTTCAGTTTGGTGAGCTCTAATATTTTTAGCTTATTATTCGTCCTCCAAGACTTGAGTCTTCAAAAAAGGTAATATTATGACTTAAGTTATAAAGTTATTATTTGACCCCTTGTACCCCACGCCTAGACTTTACAACCTAGTTGGTTTAAAAAGGGGAAACTATATTTCCTAAGTTAGATGCCCAAATGGAGGGATAAGTGAAAATAAAATTAAATATTATATTTTCTCAAATTAGGGGCATCCCATTTGGAGGGAAAGGTATTTTGAAATCGGAGTCCTAATTTCTATATAAGGCCCATTGTGCTCTCATTTTGATTATGCAATCTTATGATAATGAAGTACTATTGGAGTGAGGGTTGAATCCTTCAAGGGATTTGAAGACGAAAACCTTCAAAGTGGCTTCCTGTTTTGAGGTTGAAAGATACTCCCTAGCTGGACGTGGGTGTGACTTCATTGAAGGAATCACAATTGGAGCTTATTGCTGATGGATTTCAGTTTGCTTTCAGTTTTGGCTTCATTTGATGTTCTTGAGTTATGTATTTGGTGTGATAGCTAATCTTGCAGAGTTTTTCAAGGGTTTGGAGGAGACTTTTATGAGATACTTCTTGCTGGTTGCTATTTCCCAACCCTAGGCCGTACCATTGTTTTTGCTCGCTCTGTTTGGAGGAGTAGAAGACTTTTTGTGGGTATTGAAGAATCTGATTTAACTTCCTTGGAAACCCCCTCTTGCAAAACTACGGATTTTTAGGTGTTTGTGATATTTCCTTGCTAGTCGCCCTTTTAGCTGGCCGTGCCACTTTGGGGGCTAGTTGCATTGGGAGTTGTGTACTTTCCACCTCTTTTCCTTGCTGTTTTACTTGTTGTGGAAGCGCCTAGACCTTGGTAACACCTTGCAGGAATTTCGGGAGACTTCTATGGTGTTTGGTTTGAGTTGTGACCATTGATAGCTTGCTGGTTGGAGTTTTCAGACTGCTGCAGCATCATTAACAGACCTGCAAATTCATATCAGACCTGTAGCTGCAGCGTTTCAGACCTTCTGCAAACCTTTGGGGGTCTTTCCATTGAGGTATCATTGTTGTATTTTGTTGGGGAATACTTATATTCGTGTTAGAGTATCATTGTGAGTTGTTGTACTACAAGTTATCATCATTTTCATAGTGTAACAGCAGTTTATGACATTATGGAACAATTTGTAATGAGCTCCTTTGTAACACCGATTGGTAGTACCATCGGTAAATCAGCTCTTTTGATTATTGTTAATTACCCCACTGAATGAGTGGCACTCTCGTTGAATAAGCAGTTGAGCTTTCTTTACTTTTCATATCATTTCTAACCCCACTAAATAAATGGCGCTCTTGCTGAATAAGCGGTTGAGCTTTCTTTACATTTCACATCATACTTGCTGAATAAGCAGAGAATCTTTCTTTGCTTGGTTGGCTTGCCACCAATGGCTTCCCTGCTAGTTGTAGATTCCCACTAAATAAGCGGATGTTTCCTTATGCTTTAAGATTTCATACTCACCTCACTAAACAAGTGGTTCATTTCAGCAACGTAGCATTGTAACCTTACCATCGTATGCTCTCACCTTGCCCACATCGGATTTGGGTGACCAGAAAGTGGAAGGGAGTTTACTTCAATTGGTTATCCTTAAGTATTGGCTAACACTAACAAGTTGTGAAGTTTTTGAAAAAATTAGGGGTCAGTTATTACTCTTTCCCATTACCGTCCAAATTGTTTCACGTTTCACAAGTCTTACAATGCCTAATAGGATCCTCCAATCCATTGCCTGTAAACTTGGGGAACTTTTGCTTTTCTCCACTAGGGTTTACCACGATTTTTATCTAATGCAAACCTAGTGCTTGGAATCTACTTGCTAGGGAGTTTTGATTCAGATGTTCTGATGCTTCTCTTGCACTCTCGACCATGTAGGAATCCTGAACTCTTCCCTCAATTTCAGCCTTCTATGCACTTGTTTCACCTTCAAATTTTCTTTTATACACCCTTGACTCAGCTGCTTCTCCTTCAGTTGACAACCTTTCAATGTCTCGAAGGTTACTCTAGTACAATTCTATGAAGGAATGTGACTTTGTCTCCCAACTTCCCTCTCGTACAGAAGGTTGTCTTGACTTTTCAATTTCATTATGCTCTTGGGAAGGTCTTTGACTTCAAAATCGTATGATTGCATTTTCCTCAAGTGTTTCTCGTAATCTTCATTCTCTTTGCTCTACAATCCTTAAAGATCACCTAATCTCTTGGTCTTGACCAGCTTGTGGTCTCTTCTCACCATTATTGGGGTCTAAGGGCATGAATCTCTTATATTAGACCCGATTCTTTTAAGGCAATGGTGCCAAATGTTTACTGCTCTATCTGATAAAATAAATACATGAATTAATAATAGAGACAACAACGCATACCAAATACAGGAGTAAAGTATATCTTTATTTGCTCAAAAGAATATTACAAAAGAAGACTAGAGATGGTCAAGCAAGGATGAAAGTCAATCCAACTACATCATACCACTTTCCTTGACAATACACATATATTTAAAGGACTCAATAGTTGCCAAGAAGAACACAATCATCATCCAACCAACACTTATGCCAACAACCAATTGATACAAACAATTAATACATAGTCGAATAACCAATATTATTGAAACATAATAATAGGAATTGTACATTGACTACACTGAGTTCACCTAAGGTCCAACCTAAGCACCCCAAGTTCCCTATGGGTCCTTTTCTGCTCTTGTTGTAGGACCAGTACCCAAACCAATTATGTACGGGCCAGAACCCCAAGGGGTGTACTCAATAACTTAGCATCTATCTATGTGTTTGTTTGTGTAATTATACACACACGAGTGTGTGTGTGTGCACTTTTGCTTGTGTAATTTTATATATATACAGAACAGCTATAAAAAATTATAAAAACAAAACCACACAAATACATGTAACTTTTTTTAAATGCGAAATATATACATACATATATATAGTGTGTGTGTCATGTCCCCTCTTTCCAATAATTAATTATATTAATTATAAGATAAAATAAAAAATGTTTTTCAACACTGACCTATATAATAAATAATATAATAATTAAAAAATAAAATAAATTTAAATTTTCAAATTTGGGCACCCAATGTTGGGTCCCATACATCCTAAAATGTAGGTATAAATTGAAGGCCAGGGTTTCATTTTCATTTTATCATGGAATTTCATTTGTTTGAATGAGTTTTGAATTTACAACTGATGTTTGCATCAAGGACAGAATCCCTTGGCTGCAAACCTGTGAATTAGGAGGACGAAACCCCTCTTATCTTGCCTATTCAAAGAGGTCAAAACAAAACCCCTTGCCTCTTTATTGGCAATTCTGGACAGGAATTGCAAGTGGGACTAATTTGAGATTTGCATACTATTTTCAGGGTTTGCTGGGTGCTGGAATCAATCCCTACAATTTGCCCTCAGTCAAAATTCAGAGCTGCCTGCATCCATTTGCCACTCAGAAGAACACATTTGTGCATTAATAAGATTTTTTGCAGGTAGGCACCAGTCTAAGGAAGTTATCTAAGCGAGGAAAGCAACCCTTGATGAATGTTACTAGCTAATGCACATTAATACCCTACTGGTGGCTGTTATTCATGACAAGGGCCTGGCATTAGAATTTTGCATTTGAAGAGGAAGATTACAGTCTGATCTGTGTTGATGTTGTAGCGTTGGGCCTCACTTCCAGCACCCAACTCATGAAGCAATAAATTCAATATAGAATTATCGGCTATTTAATTTATTGAAGCCAATATTAAAATGAAGAGGCGCTTCACTTGAGAACAATATAATATTTAATTATTGTTAAATAATTTGTTTGAGGCCCACCTCAACTCATTCGCCACCCTTATGGAGTTACATTGATTCATGAAGAAGGCCGACATGATATCTAGAAGAGACGCGATGTTTAGAAGACTCCTCTCCGTCTTGTATATATATGCAATGCTGTTTGACAATCATTCATTATTATTTTTTACATCACTTTCATAGTCGACATCGTAGGCATGCAAATTTCTTCAAGTGCAGATAGAAGTTTACAATAAGGCTGAATTCAATATCAAGGAAGAGCAATATAATAATCTGAGATTGTATCAAGCTTTGGTGCTAACATTTGGCCTTGTAATCGGCCTCATTGTAAAGAACATTGTTGATTCATATTCAATATATAAGTGATATATTGTTGCTGGGTTTTTCTCCCTCAAGTGGAGGGTTTTCCCAGGGTATATGTTGTGTCTATTTGTTTGAAATTGAATTAAAATCTGCCTATCTAACTTCTGATCCTAAAAATAACATGGTATCAGAGCGGGTTTAAGCAAGATCGTGATCAGATTTACATAAGCAGCATTATCTTTCACTCTTGTTCTCATCGTCTCGTGTCTATCTTATCGTCAAAAATGGTGAACGGGCTCAAAGTTGAAGATAGACTTGAAGGTGCTTCCAACTTCACCTCTTGGAAGTTTAGAGTGTTGCTTGCATTGGAAGAGAATGAAATTGCTGAGTTCGTGGAGAGCGAAGTTCCCGAGCCTTCCGATGAGAATGAGAAATCACAATGGAAGAAGAATGACACTAAGGCGAAGAAGATTTTGGTAGATTTTGTGAAGGACCACCTTGTGCCGATCATCTCCAAGTTGAAGACAGCAAGAGAGATGTTCAAGACCTTGGAGGGATTATATGAGATTAATAATACAAGCAGAGCTCATGCATTGAGGCAACAGCTTCATCATATCAAGATGGCGAAAGGAGAGTCCGTCATCTCATTCTTCATGAAGATCACTAAGTTGAGAGATTAGCTTTGCGCCATTGGTCACATGGTTGATGATAAGGATTTGGTCATGTTGGCTCTTAATGGTCTTCCTCAATCTTGGGAGCCATTTATCCAAGGTATCAGTGGGAGATCAAAACTACCTAAGTTTGATCGCTTGCGAGCAGATTGCATTCAAGAGGAATCGAGATTAGCAGCAAGAGGCAATGGAGAAAGTTCTACCAATGAAGAGATTCATGTACTTTCCGCTCAATCTTCGAAGAAGAAAGGAAGAGAAGGGAAGAATGGCAACTTCAAGAGGAATAAAGATAGAAGATCAGATGGTGCTCCTACATCTAAGAAGAAGAAGGATCTCTCTCATATACAGTGTTTCAGATGTGACAATTTTGGTCACTATGCAAAAGATTGTCCAACTAGACCCAAACAGCATGCTTCAATTGCGGATGTGGGTGAGATCTCTCCTCAGAAGGAGTCAAGTGGATTTCTATTCTATTATGCCCTATCAAGCAATGTTCCAACATATAGTAGCACTTGGTTGATTGATAGTGGTGCCTCTCAACACATCACTGGATTTAGAGAACATCTTTCAGATTTGGTGGAGAGAGATACAAGCATTCAAGTTATAATTGGGGATGATGCATGCTATTTTGTGAAAGGTGTTGGAACCTCCTCCCTTCACTTAGATTCCAGCATCTCTCTTCAGTTGAGCAATGTATTATTTGAACCAGGCATCAAGCGGAACCTTGTCTCAATTTCAGCTTTGGAGGACAAGGAATATCAAGTTGCATTCTCTAAAGGAAAAGTTCTTGCATGGCCGAAGAACTCTAGCATCAAGACTGCCCGAGTGATTGGTGTTCGGAAAGAGAGTCTCTATAGACTTTCCACTCGTCCAATACAAGCTTTGTTGCATGACTCAACAAGTTCATGTGAGCTTTGGCATAGAAGACTTGCTCACCTTCACTTCAGAGCACTTGCAACCATGGAGAAGATGGTCACAAGCCTTCCTAAACTCAGCCAAGAGCATGAAGGTATTTGCCGAGGATGCGCATTGGGTAAGAATACTAAAGGTCCTTTTCATAGTAGTGAGAGTAGATCTAAATGTATTCTAGATCTTATTCATTTTGATTTGTGTGGTCCAATGTTTGTTGCTTCTTTGAGTGGTTTTTTTGTGTTATATAATTTTCATTGATGACTACTCTAGAAAGACTTGGATTTATTTCTTAAAGACTAAAGAATCTGAAAAGGTACTTGAGAAATTCAAGGAGTGTAAGGCTCAAGTAGAGAACTTGTGGAAGGGATCAAAGTTACGAGTTACGACAACCGGAGGAGACTACATCTCTGGAGGTTCACCATAACTACAGTATCGAAGAATTAGAGGAGTTTGGTATTCATGATCCACAGTGAGAAACTGATTGTGCAAAGGAAAACAGATCCAGTGGCAAAACAGCTAAACCATGATCCATGATCAAGATATGCAAATCTTCCTTTGGGCTGAAGCATCTAGGACAACTGTCTATGTTCAGAATCGTAGCCCTCATCGTATTTTGGAGAACATGACTCCTAAAGAAGCCTTGATAGGTGTGAAGCTTGAAGTCAGACATTTGAGAATCTTTGGTTGTCCTGTGTGCGTTCATGTGCCTAAAGATAAAAGGACAAAGTTGAAACCTTGTAGGGAGCATTGTGAGCTACAATGGGGAAAAAAGCCTACGGGATATACATTCCAGGTCAGAAATTGATAGAGATCAGCAGGGGTGTTACATTTGAAGAGGATGTTGCATTCAAGAGATCTAAAGGCTCTCACATGGAGATAGATAATGAAGACCAAGAGACTCCTCAGGACATGGAAGTTGACCATACTCCTGAGATTCGGAGGGAGTCTACTGAACCAGAAGAAGATGGTGATCCAGTTGAGTCTTTGGAACCAACTGATGGGCCTAGAGACATTGTTATTGGTCGAAAGAGACCTCTATGGGCTAGGAAAACAATGCAGGAGGCAGAAAAGTTTGCAGCTCCTAGAGGAACATTCAGAGAGAGCAAGAGACCACAAAAGTTTCCAAGCTATGTTGCATTGATGAGTCAAATTATTGAATCTGAGCCTTCCTGTGTTGAGGAAGCTTCAAGTCAGCAAGTATGGAGAGATGCTATGGCTGAAGAATATCAATCTATCCTCAAAGGCGATGTTTGGGACATGGGTACCTATGAACCAGAAGGGAAATGCATTTGTATCTTCTAAAATGGCTTTCAAAGATCAAGCATGTCTTGAGTGATAGAAGCATTAGAAGTACGAGCTAGATTTAATGGCTAAGAGGATTCTCTCAAAAGAGAATAGACTATGAGGAAACATTTGCTTGATTTTCGTTATACATCCATCGGGACTATGTTACTATTGCAGCAACTAAAGAGTCGAAGTTACATCAGGATGGACATGAAGACAACATTTCTAAATGGTGTAATTGAAGAAAGAGGTATACATTGAGCAACTTGATGGCTTTGAGATTCATGGGAAGGAGTCTCATGTTTGTAGATTGAAGAAGGCTTTGTATGGCCTTGAGCAGGCTCCTCGTGCTTGGTATGAGAGGATTGATTGATCCCTGATGAGCTTGGGCTTCTCCAAGAATGATGCTGATTCAAACTTGTACTTCAAGGTAATTGATGGTGAGGCATTGATCTTGGTTCTTTATGTTGATGATCTATTTCTTACAGGAGAAGAAATCTGATTATCAAATGTAAGGAGTTAGCTTCTGAATTTGAGATGAAGGATCTTGGATACATGCATTACTTCCTTGGTTTAGAAGTATGGCGGGAGGGCCTAATGAGATCATTCTAAGTCCAAAGTACACAATAGACATCCTGAAGAGATTTGGTATGATGGATTGCAAATCCATGTCTACACCGATGGAGACCAATTTGTAGAAGCTAAAAGAGTCTGCAGCTAGTTCAAATCTAGTGGATCCTACTATGTACAGATAGTTGATTGGATCGTTGATGTATCTAGTCAATACTAGACCAGATATTTGCTATGTAGTGAGTGCACTTAGTTCATGTGTGAACCAAGGCAAATACATCTAGTTGCAACAAAACATATCCTAAGATACTTGCATGGCACAGTTGGGTATGGCTTGAGATATTCTTCCGATGTGGACCTAAAGCTGCATGGATATTCTGATTCTGATTGGGCAGGGTGTGTAGCTGATCGGAAGAGCACCTCTGGATGTTGCTTCAGTTTGGGGTCTACGATGATCTCCTGGTGTAGCAGGAAGCAATCTTTAGTGGCACTAAGCACCGCAGAGGCCGAGTATATTGCAACTTGTGTGGCAGCTCGAGAAGCAATGTGGCTTCAAAAGCTCCTTGCAGGATTGTTTGGACAATCATTGGAGCCTAATGTCATTCATTGTGATAATCAAAGTTGTGTGAAGCTTTCTATCAACCCAGTGTTTCATGACAAAACAAAACATGTTGAGATCAAATACCACTATATTAGAGATATGGTAATGAGAAAAGCCATCCAGATGAGATACATTAGCATTGATGAGCAGACGGCTGATATTCTCACCAAGCCTCTCTCCAGAGTAAAGTTTGTGCACTTTTAAGACAAGCTTGGAATTGTGGAGAATGAAGCCCTAGCTGAGAGGGAGGCTTCGGCATCAATGATCTTACGTGATTTGCTTTAATGCATTTTCTTATAGAGACAAATTTGGGGTGAAAACCTTTGTTTAATGCATCTTTCTACGTGAGAGAAGTTCGAGGTGAAATCCCTTGTTAATGCATTTCTCTTTGAGATCTGAGGTGAAAGCCCTTGTTTCCACCCACTGAGAGAGTCATGGTGGATGTCATGTGTGACTCCATGACAACATCGCGTGAGAGAGTCCATGTTGATTTTCTTGTACTTGTGTTTATTCACCCTCTGGGAGTAGCCATGGTGGACGTCATGATGAGATGACAACATCACGTTGAGTGATTCCATGATGGGAACTTGTGCACATATGCTTTGCCATACATGGGAGTAGCCATGATGGTTGATATCACGTTGAGTGACTCCGTGATGAGCCTTTCCACATATGGGTGTAGCCATTGTGGATGTCATGTTGAGAGACTCCATGACATTGGATAGCTGATATTCCTCCCTAGCTGAGAGGGAGTATTGATGTTGCAGCGTCGGGCCTCACTTCTAGCACCCGACTCATGAAGCAATAAATTCAATATAGCCTTATCGGCTATTTAATTTATTGAAGCCGATATTAAAGTGAAGAGGCGCTTCACTTGAGAACAATATAATATTTAATTATTGTTAAATAATTTGTTTGAGGCCCACCTCAACTCATTCGCCACCCTTGTGGAGTTACATCGATTCATGAAGAAGGCCGACATGATATCTAGAAGAGACGTGATGTTTAGAAGACTCCTCTTCGTCTTGTATATACATGCAATGCTGTTTGACAATCATTCATTATTATTTTTTACATCACTTTCATAGTCGACATCATAGGTGTGAGAATTTCTTCAAGTGCAGATCGAAGTTTACAAGAAGGCTGAATTTGATATCAAGGAAGAGCAATATAATAATCTGAGATTGCATCAAGCTTTGGTGCTAACATTTGGCCTTGTAATCGGCCTCATTGTAAAGAACATTGTTGATTCATATTCAATATATAAGTGATATATTGTTGCTGGGGTTTTCTCCCTCAAGTGGAGGGTTTTCCCAGGGTATATGCTGTGTCTATTTGTTTGAAATTGAATTAAAATCTGCCTATCTAACTTCTGATCCTAAAACTAACAATCTGGTCACACCTGTGGAAGATTGAAAATAGCAAATATCATTTCCCAGAACCATTCAAACTGCATCGACCTGTCCGATCTCTTAGGGAGCAAAATCTGGGACTGTTGCTGCAAAGGAAGGTCTCATTCACATCCCAAATTGCCCAGATATGCTGAAGTCAGCAAGTGATAATTTAATCCTTTTTTATCTGAGCGCACAGCCCTTAACCTGGTCATTTTGGTGTAAGAAATCAAATCTATGATGAGAATAAATAAAATCAGATTGTTATTCACTGTTTATGTGTGCTGTAGCTGTCATTGTGTGTGATTTCCGTTTGACTCTTAATTGTAATCAGAAAATCAGCATTGTCTCTGAATCATATGAACTGAGACCATAATATTGCACCATCATGTTCAAGTGTTTGTAGCTGTGAGGCGTTGTATTATTGCAGTCTAGTGGCAACTGGCCAATAATTAATCACACATATAGCAAGGGCATTACATAGAGAGAGAGAGAGAGAGAGACGGAAAATGGATGGGGGAGGAGCGCAAGGATGAGATAATCATATATGTATGAGGGTCTCCTCCCATTTGCTAAATCCAGGGATAAACTTTTGCAATACTACTAATCTAGATTACCAAGTTGAATAGCTGTATAGTTTTTATAAAGAATAAGGATGCCATGAGAAATCATAATTGTTCATAACATTTAGTTCACCCAGTATTCCATGATACTCAATACTTGATAGTTCACCCCAATATCAACGACGCTCACAAAAATTAAGTATTTGAAGTCAACCTCTACAGTTTCTATCCCCTTAAATTGCAACTCCTCTAGACATTCAACCCATATGGCATGGGCCTATGGAAGGAAACAAAGAGCAAGAAATTTAGAATCAAACTAATTCATTTACTATATACTCGTTCAAGGAAGTAAAACAAAAACACTAATTGCTTTAAAAAAAAGGGTGGAATATATCATGTTCAATATAGGGAAGCATAACTCTTTAAATGTTTTACAGGGAACACTGTAGTCACAATGCCACTTACATTACAACTCTGATTATAGGAAAGCAGACCATAACAGCTTAAAGAATGTTCCAAAAGGCTTGGAAGTAACTATTAATCAACAAAATATACCACTTTTATTCAAAATCCTTGAAACAGCAAATGATACAGAATCTCTAGAGTATATAAAACTTTCTTGAACAACAATACATTTACTAAAAAATTACAGTCAATCTATTTGTTTGTTCATGCAGTACTGCATACCTGAGCTTCACAGCACACCAAAGCCATTACGCGGCGGTTGTACTCATTTATATTTAGTGGAGGAAAAAAGAAGTGACAGCGCACATATAGCTGCATACCTTTAACAAAATAAGCCATTCATAAGAAATTCTGAGGTGTTTGTCATTAATTCAGCCATCTGATTGTACCACTTTTGAAATAGTATAAGTTTTAAATTAGAGAATTACAGAAATTCTAAAAAGAAAATTCAAACATGTTCATGGCATACATAATTTACAAAGAAACAATGAGAACCAAGCAGCCCAGATTAGCACATTAGGTTCAAGAAATTCCAGATTTCCACCACTTCAAAACATCATACTTATTGGTAACATTACAAAAGGTAACCAGACACAATGCTTTCTCAAAGCACAGATGTCTTCTGCAAATCACAGTATAGCAGTTTGTGTCTTCAAAATTGATCAAACAATAAACTAGAACATCAAAAGTCAATCAGAAGTTACTTCAACAACACTATCAATTCTATGTTTACTCATCATGATTTGGCTACTCAAAAGAATTCGTGTAGATTATTCTGTATAACAAAACTCAGATGAGATCTTTGGCAAAACAAATTTATCTACGTCTCATTTTTCCAATATTATGCACCACGACAGGGGCTTTAATCTATGCCCCAAGTTTTCCTATATGTAATGGTGCACATAAATGCTCGTTAACAAAAACATCTAGACCAACTTTTATCAACTAAAAATAAGCAACAGGGATACCACAGCAGAGTTTACAAATCTGTAATAGAAATTCAATATTTTACTCGTTCTTAAAACTAAAAGAATTTTTTGGAAATACACACCAACCAAAAAGAATTCAAATAACATTTTACAGAAAGCATACAAAATAAAAAAAACTTTCATGAGAAGATATAGGCAACAACTATGGCCCCTTAGCATTTTCAGAAAGCATACAAAATAAAGAATAATTTCATGACTGCTGCACTTGGCCACAAACATTCTTTCCTCAGACTATCAACATAAAAACATCACCAGGCCACAAAAACATTCAAGACATTCCAGAATCTTAGGCTTAATGTCATTTTTTTATAGTTTCTTTCTATCATATAGACAAGTTTATACCTAAGTTGGCGAATGGGAATTGGATACGGAATCAGATACGTTGGTACGGCAAAAAAAAATTGGGGGTTTGGGTACGTTCGGATACATCTGTACAAAAAAAATATAAAAATCATAAATATATATTAATAAAAATTAAATTTATTAATTATAAATAATATATATATATTAAGAATAAAATATATACATTATAAATTAAAAATAAATATATTTATATTTAACAATGTTATATAAATATACAAGTTTTTAATTTTATTTTTTTAAGTTTTATATTACTTTTAATTTATAATTTTATTATATAAATATTAACATATAGCTTAATAAAAAATATACTGATATAATATATAATAGTTTAAATTTTAAAACTATTTTACAATATTAATTATTAAATTATTTTAAATTACATATTAGATATATACTCAATTAAAAAATTAAAAAACAAAATTAAAATAATAAAAATTAAGAAACATTCTATAAATATATTTATATAAATTGAAAAACAGTATAAATATTACTGTATTCATTTTATTCTCTGTTTTCCACACATTACTCGGGGCACGGTGAGCGGAAGAGAATCCCATAGGGAAACCAACAGCTTGGACAGCACAGAGACTTAGTCCCCAGGTCCACCCAAATAAATATTACTGAATTAAATTAGAATATTAAAAACAAAATTTGCAGCATGGCAGATACGCTGGATTTGAGTAAGTTCTGTCGTTGACAAATTGGGAGTTTTTCCTGCAGGTGTATGGAGAAGGGTTTCATCTACACAAAACTTTAAAAATGCTTTAAAATATTCATTGACGCTGACTTGGTTCAAGTTAAAATCCACACCTGGAAAAACCCAAACCCTACCCGATTCGCAGGCAATTCCAATCGGTACCTGATTTGGGTACGACCCATACCCAGAAACAGGGTTATATTCAGACAATTCAGTAACTTAGATTTATACTTATAGTTTATAATTCAATCTTATGATCTTCCTGATTAATAATTATGACAATTCTTTGAAACTCCCTGGGACACCTAACATGCTTTGTAAGTCTCAATTAGGTTTTTAATTGCCCATGACATCTGAGATGCTTTATAAATACCTCAATAATTTTGGAACTTCCCGTGACATCTATAAGACGTTTGATAATTCTCTCATTACTTTTTAACTACTATGACTATATTCCATGTAATTTCTCCATTCTGACCTCTCTGACCAGATTCCATGTAACACCTATGGTATTCCGATGACCCATTGATATGTCTTTAACATATTATTATATTTTCTAATACAAATAAGCAAAGTCTTTAAGTTTTCACCCTAAATACAAACTAGAATCATAGCAATTATTGTGGTCATGATACCATTGTTCATCTAGTTCATGCTATCCTTAATTTTCCCATTGAACTAGCAAAGGCTCCTTTGACACAGAATGTTACTGCTGATCTCAAGAATGTGGCCAAGAAAGTAGCTTTGACACATCCATTCATACCCAAAATCTTTAAAATTATATTAAAAGGAAAAACTACAGCAGAAATTGAAAAAAACTGACATCAAAATTCTAAAACTGGTTTATTTTTAACCAAAAAACTGAGATAATCAGGAAACTACAATATCTAAAGATTCTAAACCATAGAAGCAGTTCCCACAAAAATCTCGTGAAATATCATTTCTCACTGCAGTCGCTGAGAAATTCACGATATTTTGATAAATACTGATCAAATGATATTTTGATCAAGAAAATCCAATATTTTTGTTTTTACCCTATATAATATGCCTGTGGACTCTGCTCAAAATTTTTTACTATTCTGCTCTGTGATTTTTTCTGAGTTTTGGCCTATTTTTTAGGGTTTTAGGGCATGGTTTCAGCTAAGGATGTATACTACACAGGAGGTTCATATAGTATTTTCTAGCGAAACAAATTCAACTAAGTTGCTTGTGTTGTAACTAACTGGTCTCGCCCACCGGAATTAATATCCTACCCTTGAACTGGATGTAGCCTTTTTCAATTCCCACCTTGATGAGTAGGATTATAAATTCCCATGCTCTTCCAAGATCCATCTTAGGTTGGATGATGGATCATTACAATGAAATGAAATTTTAGATTCTTTATCCAATTTGCATCTATGCATTCCTCAGCTTTAATAAAATGATCAACAAAATTCTCTAATATCATTAATACCAACATATCTTCAAAAAAATTGAAATGCTCTGACATGGAAATGGCCTCTTGCTTTTGCACACTCTAGCACCAATTCCAGTCTTTTTGGGAATGCTGCAGCAACGATTAAGCCAACCAAAAAGTTGCACTGACTGTACCAAGGTCATGCATTCTTTTCAAATATAACACTAAATCAATATGCCCTATTTTGTGTCATCACTGATATAAGAGATTTAAGAGACTAAAGATACAAGTTGTGGTTCTAGTTTTATGTCTCAAAAGTGAACTTCATATTCTTAGCAGATTATCTACTCTGCATATCTGTTTAGCAAATGTTAAAGCAACAACTAAACCAAATAAAAATTATATGGATTTTACCACATTCATGCATTCTCTTCAAATACACCACTAAAACCACATGCCTTATTCCATATCACTGATTAAAGTGACTAAAGAGATGAGCCATGACTTGAGATTTCTGTCTCAAAAGAGACTTAATTTTCTTAGCAGTTTGTCTACCTTGCATATCTGATTAGAAAATATAATTGATGAACAATTGTGAAAATGGGAAGTATTGGAGCGAAAACATTTATAAGTTGTAGCTTGACATTTGAATTTTGTAGTTTGTAATTAATTTTAAGGGTTTGAACTTTAAGTCGAACTATGTAGTAATGCACTTTGCAGTGTACACTGTAATCAACAATCTCCAAATTAATGAGAAAAATCCAAAATTTCAAAATTCATGTCTACAATTTCCTTTACTTCCACAGTTTCACTCTCTCACAGTCTCACTCTATATGTAATTAGGATGGTTTTAAATGAAATAATCATCAGTTATTTCTCTTTTTCCTTTTTTTTCTCCATTTTTTGGGTTCCCGATATTTTACCTGTTTTTTCTCCTGATTTTATCCTGAGAATTGGAAAACATCTTTTTCTCTTGGTTTGCCAAGAAATTCTGAGAAAGATATTTGCTTCTATGATCTAAACCACATTGCAGTAATCAAGAAAAAACTGCAACAATGCCATACTTCATCAAAATTATAACCAAACAGTATACCAAGAAAATAATCCTCCTCAAAGAAAGGTTGAAGATTAAGGTTCAATGTATCTATTTTTGGTAAACATAATGAGTCCAAAGACAGACTTAAATCAGTCGCATTCTCTCAATCTTCATATGGGGATATCTCAAATCAATCTTTATGAACACAGCTGCACCATGTAACTCAGCAAACAGCTCATCTTTACATGGAACAGAAACTGGTTTTGATGGTCCTCTTGTCGTACTCACCGTAGTCAATGCAAATACTTAAGGAGACATTTGTATTCCTTGTAAACACTACTAGAGAGGCAGAGGACTTATCTTAGGTACTACTGAGCCATGTCTACTAGTTCTTGTAATATTCTTTCTAATTTCATCCTCAATTTACTTTAGATGCCTGTGCAGAAAAATAATGACCAGTTGGGCACCTGGCTCCAGCTTAATAATATGAAATTGTTACTATCCAGTGGTATCACATGAGATAGGTCTTGTTACAAAATTGTTGTAGGACTATATGTTACAGTACATGTATGTTCCTCTTTTAAATTGCCTTGTCCATCCATGCTATTTGTTTGTTTCATTAACATTTACAGGGAATCTTTAGTGTTATTTTCTAACTCCATTCCATTGTGTGTAGGTGCCCAAAACCCATAGATGTTGTAGAATCCACCACACAAGGACAGTAATAAATATAGTAGCCTACCTTTTGAAGTGTTCTGCACAAATAGGATCAGCCTATCCATAGCAATATGCAATAAATATTTCTCATGTTCTCAGTTGACTCATTCTGAAATCCAGTTTTGATTTACCTGATGACAATAGATCAAGTCAATTATCATTCATGTAATTATATAAATTAGCAAGATGGATGGTAGTCTGTTCAAGTTGAACAAACATTTTTCTATCCTACTTTGTAACAATATGTAATGTCCCTTTTTTGGGATATTCCTGTTTTTTAACCTTAAAACAAAATTTACTCAAAATGATAATAGCTTTTAATTAAAGATTAAGAATTTATGATAATCTTTAGATCAATTAATCATAGCACAATTCTCAAAATCAATCGTATCGTGAATTCTTTGGAAATACTTACAAATCTGCTGAATTAGAGGTTTTCATCCCTAACTCAACAGTGGCAATATCAAGGGTTTTCATCCTTAACTTGCCAAGAGCATGAAAGGGTTTTCATCCTTCCAACCCTTAGTCCACGTTGGAGGGTTTTCATCCTCCTTGACCAAGATTTGGGTTTTCGTCCAAACTTGATAAGAGCAATAACAGTTTTCACCCTTATCCTCTTGTGAACTTGGAAGGGGTTTCATCCTCCCTATTTGCAAGACACTTCCTCAAATTCAACACTGATTACTTGATGAATTTGCTAGATTATTGCTGATTGATATTTCTTGATGGATTGGAAAGTTAATGTTTGAATGATGTTTGAATGAATGATCTCTTCCCCAAGAAATGACCTCCCCTTTATATCTTCTTCTTGAGGGAGTCACAACCTTTCATGATTTCTGCCTTTTGAAAGAGTCACAACTATTCACCCTTGATCAATGACTCGAACCCTTCTAATATTTAATTAAATGTCTTTAGGAATTGCAGCCAATGATACTATCAATTTAATTTCATTTAAATGCTTTTATTATTTTTATCTGGGCGCCACCATATTTACATTGCCCATGTTATAATTTAATGGCTGTGATCCAATAAATGCTGTGATTTCTGTAAGTGTTGCAATCTAACTTGGCGGGGTATGACACAATAATTCAGTTGACTTTGTACCTTTTTAATCACAAGTTAGTTTATCTGGATTGGTATCACACTAACACTGCCATGTTTTGGAATATGTTTAGAGAACTATTTATCAAGGAAAACTTGAATTGGTTCCTATTTGGGATTGCCATAAAGGTGAAAAGTCTTGACATGAAAATCAATATATCTTAGGGACTAACTATATTTTCAAATAATATCCCATGTTTTGTGTTGATTTAAGATAGCTTCGGTCAGATATAAATGATGATTGCATTCATGCATCATCATCATTTATATTTAACCAAACTATTCTTAAAATATAAAACCATCAAATAAGTTATTCGAATTTCAGATGATGATGATCAAAATTTGCAAATGGATAAATCGGAATTCATATTAGATGATTGTTGTTTGTTAAATACACACATCTTAGTCTATGGATAACACCGAATGGTTTCGGTTGTTAAGGGAGCCCGCGCGCTCAAGGGACACGTCCTCTCATGAGACGCGTCTCTCCTTGAGGCGTGTCTCCCACATATAAATGGGACTTCATTCCCTTATTTGCAAGACATCGAAATCTATAAATGTTCTGCAATCAGCACATTTGATACAAAAGAAATAAATCTGACTTAGAATTCTAGAACAGAATTTCAAACTTAGAATTTCCATAGGTTCTTTTAGGATACAATCTGATAAGATTTGATTAACATTTACATGGTATCAGAGCCAAGTTGAGTGAATCCAAATCAAATCTAGATATCAGATTACTTAGAAAAAATTCGTATTTTTGAAAAATCGAATTCACATCACATTCTTCATAATGTCAAGTGTGATCAGATTTGAAGATCGTCTTGAGGGAGCAAACAACTTCACCTCATGGAAATTCAGAATCATGATGATTCTCAAAGAAAATAAGTTAGACTCATTTGTGAGAGAAAACAAGAGGGAACTAGAGGATGATCCTGAGAAAACTCAATGGATTGAGAATAATGAAAAAGCCATGAAAATCTTAGTAGATGCAGTTAGGGACCACATAGTACCTATTCTAGCAAAACATGAAACTGCATATCTAATGTTCAAATCCCTTGAGAGCACCTATGAGATAAACAACACCTGTAGGACTCTTGCATTAAAGAGGCAAATCAACAATGTCCAAATAAACAAAGGAGAAACTATTAATGCATACTTCATGAGGATCATTGAACTAAGGGATCAATTATCTACAATTGGATATCAAATTGATAGCAAAGAGTTAACACTAATTGCACTAGGAGGCCTACCAAACTCATGGGAGTCATTTGTTCAAGGAATAAGTGCGAGATCTAAACTCCCCAAGTTTGATAGGCTAAGAACAGACTGCCTTCAAGAGGAAACAAGACTCTCAACAAAAGAAAACAAACAAAAATCCATAGATGAGGACATTCAAGTGCTCAACACATCATCTAATAAAAGGGGTAAGAAAAACTCTTACGGGAAAGGATCATTTAAGAGAAAGAGAAATTCCCATGGAAAAGGATCATTCAAGAAGAGGAAAGACATCTCTCAAGTACAATGTTTTAGATGTGATCAATATGGGCACTATGCAATGAAGTGCCCTGACAGATCAAAACAACAAGCATCATTTGCTAAAGTAGGAAAGTCAAATTCAGACCATGATTCTGAGAAATTTGTATTCTATTCAGCCTTATCAAGTCAAGTATCTAACAATATCAACAACTGGGTGATTGATAGTGGTTCTTCGAGGCACATCACAGGGTTTAGAGAACACTTAGACACTATGACTGAAGAGACTGATGAAGAAGTAACAATTGGGGATGATTCTGCACATCCAGTAAAAGGGGTTGGAACTTGCTCCATCACATTGAAATCTGGTCTCTCCCTTCAACTCACTGGAGTTTTATTCGTACCTGGAATAAAGAGGAATCTAATATCCATCTCTGCTCTTGAAGACAATGGATATAGGGTTACCTTTATGGATGGGAAAGTTCTGGCATGGCCTAAGAACTCAACTATAAAGAAAGCTCTAACCATAGGTGTAAGACAAGGTTATCTTTATAAACTATGCACTGAAGTCAAGCAAGCCCTTACCCTTGATACTTCTGATTCAAATGAAATTTGGCATAGAAGATTAGGACACCTTCATTTCCGTGCCCTACCTTCCGTAGAAAAACTTGTAACAGGATTACCTAAGTTAAAACCAACTCATGAAGGAACTTGTAAAGGTTGTGCCCTAGGAAAGAATACAAAGGGATCCTTTCACAATAGCTTGAGCAAAACCCAAAATGTATTAGAATTGGTTCACTCTGATTTATGTGGACCCATGTCTGTACCCTCCAAGGCAGGCTTCCTATACTATGTCATATTTATAGATGACTTCTCTAGGAAGACCTGGATTTACTTTCTTAAGTGTAAAGAGTCAATAGAAATCCTTAAAAGGTTCAAGGAGTTCAAAGCTCTTACTGAAAACTTCTCTGGGAAGAAAATAAAAATCTTAAGGACAGACAATGGGAAAGAATACACCTCTGAAATCTTTAAGGAATTCTGCATGAATGTTGGGATTAAGAGGGAGTTTACAGTAGCCTACAACCCTCAACAAAATGGGGTTGCTGAAAGGAAAAATAGAACCATTGTAGAAGCTGCAAAAGCAATGTTGCTTGACCAGAACATTGAAACCTCATTCTGGGCAGAAGCCTCTAGAACTGTTGTCTTCATCCAAAATAGATGTCCTCATTCTCACCTAGATAACAAAACTCCTGAAGAAGCATTTACTGGTCTAAAACCTGATATTAGTCACTTTAGGATTTTTGGTTGCCCCGTCTATATTCATGTGCCCAAGGAGAAGAGATTCAAACTAGAACCTTCCGGAAAGAAAGGGATATTTATGGGATATAGTGAAACCTCCAAGGCCTACAGGATATTCATACCCGGGCAGAATCAAATTGAATTGAGCAGAGATGTCATCTTTGAAGAAGACATTGCATTCAAAAGGGCAAGAAGTTCTAGTGAGATAGAAAATTATTCCCCTAGGGTATTAGAAGTGGAACCTACTCCTGAGATTCAGAGGGAGTATCCTGAGGAAATGCCAAATGAACTTCAATCTACTTCAGATGAGAATGCAAATGACAACAGCAAGAAGAGGCCACTTTGGGCTAGAAAGATGATCAAAGAAGCTGAGAATCATGCAGCACCCAAAGGAACATTTAGGGAGAGTAAAAGACCCAAACGGTTCTCAAGCTATGTTGCTCTAATGAATGACATCATAAATTCAGAACCCACCAGTGTTTCAGAAGCCTTCAGACATCAAGTATGGAAGGACGCTATGACGGAAGAGTATCAGTCCATTCTAAAGAATGATGTATGGGATATAGTGCCTAGACCAAAAGAGAAATCTGTTGTCTCTTCTAAATGGCTCTTCAAAATCAAACATGCTGCTGATGGCAGTATAGAAAAACATAAGGCACATTTTGTGGCAAGAGGTTTTTCACAGAAGGAAGGCATTGATTATGAAGAAACATTTGCACCTGTTGCCCGTTACACATCTGTGAGAGCAGTGATAGCCATTGCAGCAGCTAAAGGCTGGAAGATCCATCAAATGGATGTGAAAACTGCCTTCCTAAATGGAACCATTGAAGAGGAAGTCTATCTAGAACAGCCTGAAGGTTTTGTGATACATAAACCTGACTCACATGTATGCAGACTAAAGAAAGCACTCTATGGACTTAAACAGGCACCCAGGGCCTGGTATGAAAGAATTGACAGCTACCTCTTGGGACTAGGATTCTCCAAGAATGATGCAGACCCAAATCTTTACTTTAAGGTAATCAAAGGTGATATGTTAATAATTATTTTATATGTTGATGACCTGCTGATAACAGAGAAGATCACCTCATTGCTCAAGGAAAGAAGGATCTAACTTCAGAGTTTGACATGAAAGACTTGGGCATCTTACACTACTTCCTAGGTTTAGAAGTATGGCAGAAATCAGATGGCATCATACTAAACCAAGGGAAGTATACTATTGATATTCTGAAGAGATTTGGAATGTTGGATTGTAGACCCATGTCTACACCTATGGAAACCAACCTTCACAAACTAAAAGAAGCAGCAGCAGAATCTAAGTGTGCAGATACCACTCTATATAGACAAATGATTGGATCATTGATGTACCTGGTTAACACCAGACCTGATATTTGCTATGCAGTGAATGCTCTAAGCCAGTTCATGTGTGAGCCAAAGGAAATTCACCTTATGGCTGTGAAACATATATTGAGATATCTTCAAGGCACTATTGGATATGGTCTTCTTTACAAAAATAATCAACTAGATCTACATGGATACTCTGATTCAGATTGGGCTGGAAGTGTAACCGATCGGAAAAGCACATCAGGATGTTGCTTCAGTTTGGGATCGGCTATGATCTCTTGGATCTGCAGAAAACAGTCTTCAGTAGCTCAAAGCTCGACAGAAGCTGAATACATTGCAGCCTCTATGGGGGCAAGAGAAGCAGTATGGCTCGGAAATTGCTTGTGGGACTCTTTGGTGAGCCCTTGAATCCTACTATCATTCATTGTGATAATCAGAGTTGCATCAAACTCTCTGTAAATCCAGTATTCCATGATAGATCTAAGCACATTGAGATCCCCTACCATTATGTAAGAGACATGGTAGAAAGGAATGTGATCCAGTTGGAGTATATTAGTACAAATGATCAAACAACAGACATTCTCACCAAACCTCTCTCCCGAATCAAGGTTGAACACTTCAGGAAGAAGCTTGGTATGATTGAAATGTAATTTGATATTATGTTTGAAATTCAAAATTGTTTAGAAGTTGTACTAATATATTTAAAGATGTTTAATGTGTAAACTCTTTTGTCATGTGTGTGACTCCATGACCTTATGGGCCCGCTCCCCCTGTGTACATTATTGAAAGGTGACGATCTTTCTAATAATGAACACTTGTATGTGACATTGTAAAGTGACGACTCTACAATGATGAGTTGAACTATCATGATAGATATCATGTGACTTGATATCTGTGGACATGTCATGATAGTATCTCTTGGACACTTTGATGGATATCATGGGACTTGATGTCATTTGAAGATCATTGTGATCCTTAAGAGATAATCATGGTGGATAACTATATATATCCGTGGATATGCCATGAATTATTATGGTAGACATCATGTGACTTGATGTCAGTGCACATACCATAATGAAGATGTGATTATGAAGAATGTCATGTGACTTGACAATCTTGAGAAAACATATCATATCTTCGATATCACGTGTGAAGGTGATATCTCCACTTATTTGATTTGGAATATCTTCCCTAGCTAAGAGGGAGTGTTGATTTAAGATAGCTTCGGTCAAATATAAATGATGATTGCATTCATGCATCATCATCATTTATATTTAACCAAACTGTTCTTAAAATATAAAACCATCAAATAAGTTATTCGAATTTCAGATGATGATGATCGAAATTTGCAAATGGATAAATCGGAATTCATATTAGATGATTGCTGTTTGTTAAATACACACATCTTAGTCTATGGATAACACCGAATGGTTTCGGTTGTTAAGGGAGCCCGCGCGCTCAAGGGACACGTCCTCTCATGAGACGCGTCTCTCCTTGAGGCGTGTCTCCCACATATAAATGGGACTTCATTCCCTTATTTGCAAGACATCGAAATCTATAAATGTTCTGCAATCAGCACATTTGATACAAAAGAAATAAATCTGACTTAGAATTCTAGAACAGAATTTCAAACTTAGAATTTCCATAGGTTCTTTTAGGATACAATCTGATAAGATTTGATTAACATTTACATTTTGGAATGTGTTTTTTCATCTTGTTTCCATAACTATTTATTAAGGAAAGCTTGAAATAAAACTTATTTGACATTGCCATAGAGAGAAGATTTGGTTTGAAAGCCAATAAATAAGTACTAATTGTAGGAAAATTTGATGTCAAATCAGCTGAATGCTGTTGGATAAGAGATGTTGATGAAGTGATGCTAATGAAATTAAGTGATGCTCATGAAGTTGAACCGCTGCTGCTGGAGTCTAAATTCCTACTGAAGTTAGCTCAGTTGCTGACAAAAATAATAGCAGTTGCTGATGAAGTCTTATGCTGCTGAAGACATTTTCATACATTCTACAGTTCACCGGAAATTTTGGCGTGACTATTTTTAGGAAGATATTTTATAGTATATTCTTATAAATTAGTTGCTTAGTTTACATGAAAATTGATCGCAGATTTTTTCAAGTTGTTTTTTGGTATTTTTAGGAGCCATTTATAGGAGGGCAATCTACTGTTTTTGGATGCCTATTTTTCATGTTTTTTAAGCTTTAATTGCCCAATTGGAAAACAGCACGAATGCCACTTAATTTAGTTGTTTCGTTTCAGTTATTTTTAGGTAATTGTAAACCCTAAAAAAGTCATCCATGTGCTGATTATTAGTAGAAGTAAAAATCAGAAGATATTAATGTTTGTAATGTGATTCAAGGTTGTAATGAAAATTCAGAAGCGGTCCAGAATAAAAGAATATATTTCAGAGTAGCCCCTATTCCATACATAATTTTTAAGAGAGAGGGTTTATCAGCACAAGTGTTTATTAGTGCAAGTGAGAGTTACACTAGACAAGTTCAGATCTAAAGCTCCTTCACCACAGTTCAAGATCCTGCTACTAACAATGGAATACTACCAGTTCCACAATTTAAAGGTGATAATTTTGATTATTGGAGAAACCAATTGAAAAGAGTATTAAGAAGGAAAGGTGTAGGGGACATAGGAGCAAGTGGGTATGCTAAACCTCAAAATAGAATGCATAAGATAAGTTATAGAAGAAAGAAGAGGAGAAAAATGAT